>CM058042.1:93891566-94033611 GCA_030169165.1 Centaurea solstitialis
AGTTACCCAAATAAGTTATAAACCCTTCTGTAAATTTTGAGGGTCAGTCCACATATCTCTACCATTTTAAAGTAGTTATAAAGCTGCTTTGACTACATATATCATTACCATGCAAAAAACTTTTCTTCTAGTTAACCTGCATGCTGTTTTATGCATTATCATTATTCATCATTCTTTAGTTTTGTTCTTAAGCAGGGTTTAACCAACTTCTTTCCTGAATATGTAGCAAACTTGACTGTTCCATGATTATAGTTTGATTATTTATTGAACTTACAGGCCATGAAGGAAAGTCTTCGTCAACACTCTCTCCAACTAACACTGCTAAGGAATCAATGGTTGTTCTGCTGGGATGTTTCTTATTATAAACTGCTTTAGGGAATGTATTTCAAATAATGGAATGCTTGATTGAGGTTGTACTATCTAATTCTCCGTTCGTATGTGTATTTCAGTCTTTGTACATAAAATGGAATGAATCAAAAAATGATTTTATAGCCGGTTTTGTAGGAAATGTAGTATTTTAATTATTTTTTTTAAATTACCAAAAAAGCAACGGATGTGATGAAACTCCCTAGCTATTCTGAATTTTAATAAATTTTAATTTATTTTTTTTAACTTTTTTTAATAAGTAGCGACGGATTAGCGACGGGTAATCTGTCGCTGAAAGTAATTAAATTAAATTTAATTAAATTAAAATCCGTCGGTAATCCGTCGCTGATAAGAATCCGTCGCTGATACTTCGTTGCAGATCCGTCGCTGTTAGTGTCTGTCGCAGATCCGTCGCAAACTTGTTCCGTCGCTAATCCGTCGCAATCCAGATCCGTCGCTAACCCGTCGCTAATGCAAATCCGTCGCAGTTATCCGTCGCTGAAGGTATCTTCCACGCGACCAACGACGACAGACCATCAGCGACGGATCCACCCTTCAGCGACGGATCAGTGACGGATTTTTCCGTCGCTGAAGCCCTTTTGTTTTGTAGTGTCATATATATATATATATATATATATATAAGACTAGGAACTTTTTAAGGGACGTGCCACCATGGGTTGATAGATCGTATGAGAAATAAAGTTAGAATATAATAATATGATGAGTTATTAAAAATACGATGTCGTAATGTTTTCAAATACGCAAATACACATAAGAGAACTTGATATTTTATACATTATTAACTTTAACGGGTTGAGTGGTTGACTCGCTAAACCCATATACCAACCAGAACACACCGCGAAATAAACGGTTTGATGGGTCAAAAAACTCAACCGAAACCCATTTATCTTCATGTCGGGTTCGTGTTGTGTTGAGAATTGTTACCTTGTATGTGATTTTGTACATTGTCGAAGTTTATTGAGTTCTCACAAATAGTTAGGGTTCTCGTATGAACCTGGCACTCTATTTTTTTATATCTCATTATTATATATAAAAGGGTAGCAAGATAAAGATTTGGCTTGATGCTTGAGTTGGTTCGTCTTTCCCGATGCTTATAAACCCTAAACTACAAATAAATTTGTTAGTACAAAATCGTGAAACTGTCAAAATATAGGGACTTAAATAAAACATTCATAGTTTTTGGGAGGATTGGAACTAAAAGAGGTTAAAAATAAAAATAGGAAATTAAAAAAATTGGTGAAAATTTAAAGAAAAATTTCTTAGGGTGTTTTTTTATATATAAGATATAAAACATATATACGTGTGTGTTATTTAATTTAAACTATTTTTTTAAAATTTTTTATTAGTCTTTATTATATTTCTATTCTATAGACAACGTTACCTATAAGCTTTTTTTTTAATTTAAATATTAAATATTTAAATTAACTAATGAAAAATAAAGTATAGATAAGTATATAGATTAATGCGAGTAAAGCATAGTCAATAAAACAACTGATTGGTATAATAATTTTTTTTATGAGTAGTATTAAACTTTTTAAATGATAATTTAAAATAAATAATAATAAATAGTTTTATTTATTTATTGATTACTTAAGATTTTTTTGGCCTAGCTGAAGCTCCGCACTAGCGTCCTTTCTTGCCGTTCGAAAAAAAACTTTAAATTTCTATTGATTTATTGATTTACTTAATATTTGTAATAACTAAACTTAGTCGGATGATAATTTGACATAAATAAAAATATTAAGTAGATTAAAAATGAAACAACTATTGATTTTTATTTATTTTAAATTATTATTTGACACATTTTAATATTATTCGAGAAAAAAATAGTTTCATTTTATAACCAATTGGTGGTTTTTATCATGGTTATCAAAATCGCTACTCTGATCGTAGGATCGTACGATCCTACCTTTGAAAACCGATTTGGGTCGTACTAAGATGTTAAATGTGATAGGATTGCAGTGGGATCGTAGGATCATTTACAAGATAGGGATTCTGATTGTATAATCTTACGAAAAGAGAAGAATATTATGAAAAAATATTAAATTGAATGTTTGAACCTTGAAATGTTGAAGTTTGAAGTATCCATCGTTCATAAAATGCTATATAGTTTGCTTATGATAAAAAATTATAGCACCTAAAAAAGTAAAAATAAAAGTAATAACTTGTGATAGGATCTTACAATCTGATCTTATAAAAACGAAAATGATTTTAATAAGATCTCGATCTTAATAACCCTGGTTTTTATTAAATACACCTACTTTAACTACTCCATAACTTTAGTTAAACTTTAATTTATATTAAATAATCAAATTTGTTTAATATCCAGTATTTAAATAAAAAATCACATACTTAAATTAAAAAGCACGCATATACAAGCTATATGTATACATATATATGTTATATATGTATACAATATATATAGTCTATTAAATGTAATACAGAAATATAATAAAGAAAAAAAATATAAGTTTGAATTTTTTTGAAGTTTAAGTACAAATGTTTTAAGTTTTACATACTACAAAGATTAAATATGTAACTTTTAAAATAAGGTTTTGAACATTTTACGGTTATAGTTAACTAGAGACAAAAATAGAAAAAAACTGAAACTATAAAAATGAAAAAAAAAGAAAAAAACAATTTTCAAGCTAGAGGGATGAAAATCATAGTCTAAATAAATGTCATTAAATAAAAAATAAAAAAAAAATAATATCCACACAAGTGTGCCCTACTTTGCCTATAAAATGATATGATAGAATTTCCTCTTCATACCTACACAGCACCTACAATAACAAATCTATCACATACCAACACAACAAGTTCATTTTATACCGTGGCAGAAGCATTGAAACCTAGTATTCTAGAAATCAACAGCTCATTAAACAAAATGACTGAAGAATATGCTAAGCTCGAGCTTAAAAACGAAGAGTTGATTCGAAAGATTTCAGCCTCGGCTGATGCAGCGGACGATCTAAGCGAAGAGCTTCAGGATACAAAAAAAAAAGGTATCCGGCTTGGTAAGCGGGTGGTGGACGAAAAAACTACTAAAGAAGCTCACAAGGCTGTGGCAGATACGATCTTGGAGCTGCTACCTTTTGTTGAGAATCGGGAGCATCTAATCCCGAAGCTTCGTAAAAAGGATGAGAAGATTGCGGATTTAAAACAAGAGATTAAGGCGACATCTCGTTGGATTAAGAAGAAAAACAAATCCATCGAACAAGGCAAATAGTGAGTGTTTTTCTATCAAAACATATATTGTTTTTCTATCAAATAGTGAGTGTTTTTCAAATGAAAACTCATTTTTCACATTTTTCATTGTGAACGTGGGGACTATTAAAATCGCGTCACATGGCCATATTCACTCTGAATATCATATATTATTCAGAGTGAACAACAGCGCCTAAGCTTTATTCACTCTGAATAAGGTATGATATTGAGAGTAAACATTGGCACGTAACACGTTTTTAGTGGTCTTCACATTTGCAATCAAGTTTGACTTCACATTTGAACCTAATTTTGTTGCGCGATTTTAATTGTCCTCGTGTTCATAATGAAAAATGTGTTTTCATTTGAACTTTCTCCACTCTTTCTCTCTCTCTCTCTATAATATATATATATATATATATATTTGATCAACGACATCAAAACATATGGTTGTTGGTTAAATTATGTTTTTATTCATGCTTTTTTTCTTTTTATTGGTTTAGGTTTTTTCAGAAGACGAGAAGGTCAAGTTTCGTCTATTCCGTTCCATTGATGGTGGTGGGCCAATGAACACTTTTTATTTTATTGTTATGTTAAACATTTTAATTTTTTTAAGTTTCTCGATGCATGGTTGTGTAACTTTCATTAATATTATTTTTATCGTTAGACTTCTAATTATGATTTAATTAGGTCTTGCATGTTAATTTGTGTTTTCTTTTGTTATACATACGTAAATGTACGTGTATGTATATGCCTACGAACCAACAATAACTAAAAAACCTTGCAACCACCGTTTTAACCCGATAATCGCCATATTTTCCAATCCCTGTCAATTTTCGAATGAAACCGCAGTCGAAGGGAACGATTTCTGCAACTAGTTCATCAATGGCAGAGCGAAACCAGGTAAATGTCTATTCATTGTTACATTATTTTACCTTAATTACTATTCATTGGTACAATTCCGTCAATTAAATGCAATATTTTCCATCTAAGATCAGGTCGATCGGAACTTGATGGAGGGTTCCGAAACCATTTTTTGTAGTTTACAAACACTCGTGATCGATGCATTAATCAACATGGACCTTGAAGATGACAAAGGGAATGTGACGAATGCATAATCATCGAATTGGTGTTATGTTTATCTTAACGAGTTTAATGACTTACTGACTTATTTGTTTATTTATTAGGTTCGGTTCGTGTTTCTGCTCGACAGAGCAGCTTTTGGTTTCATAGGTGCCGAGTCAGAGGCTTGGTTCACGGGCAAAATTCAACGGAAGTCTGTCTGTGTGACTAATCAGCGGGATCCTGTTTACTCGGGTAGCTGCAATTTTCATCAGTCTGACTCGGAGCGCTTTGGCAGGAGATTTTGGGTCGAGAGCACGACGCTGCAAATACGATGATTTATTTTGTGTGTTTACTTTTATTAAAAAACGAGTTTGACTAATTAATTTAATGGTCAGTTTATAATTGGTGATCGACGTCTTCTGTTTGAACTTTTTGTAGTGTAAATAGAAGTGTGATTTGTGTTCAGTTTAATGGTCGTTACGATGAAGTATACAACGACACTTTATTATTAAGCGAATCAACAACGGAAACACTTCATCTCGAGATTCAGTCCATGAATGCATATGCGTTACGTTAGTTTCATTGTATGAATTCCTTCTTGTTTATACCGTGGATTTCAATGGTAATACAACTGTCTTTAAAAAAGAAAAAAAAAAATACTGTAGTTGGATGCATACGATAACATTTCAATGAATATATCCACTAAATAGAAGCACTCTTAATCACCGGATGAAGAGTAAAATACAAAGTTAGACCTTGCTTTTTACCAAAAGTAACATTTTAGTCCCAATACTTTAAAATATACAAATCAACGACTAGAGTATGTATAATTGCTCGATTTTGATCCCCATAGCTGCCATTTGTTAAATAAAGTCGTTAGTTTAAGGGTATTTTGGTCTTTTTCTCTTTTTGTTTGTCGTTCTCCATTTTTAACAAACCACAAGAACCAAATTTGTAATTTACTCAAACTTGTTTCAATCTCAAATATTTAAACCCTCATTGACAACCCAACCCAGATAGCTCCCCCACCACCACCCCTCCGATTTGTAACAACATTTGAAGCAAATATAAGAAAAGAGACAATAGATTAGGCCAGATTAAGCCCTAAGGATGCGTTTGGTATGCAGACATGACAGGACAAGGTAGAACATGACAGGACATGACAAGGTAGAATGAGACATGACATGACAGAACAGTTGTTTAGCGTTTGATAAAACATAACAAGGCAAGACTTGACAGAACAACACTGATTAAATGACCATTTTACCTTTGGTGAAATTTTTAGCGTTTTTTTTACCTAATAGACTATCTAAATGAAAATTAACAAAAAACAAAAAACCTTCAATCTATATATCAACAAAACTAAAGTCAAATACATAATCAAAAATCATAACTTGCAAAATAAATAGTAGCAATATACATTATTAGTTGTATTTTCGATCGAGTTTCGGTATGAAATGTTGTCCTTGAAAATCAAAATTAGGTGTGAAGTATTTCAGACCATTTCGGATTTAATCGGGTTCAAGTTCGGATTTTAAAAATATATGTTTTTCTCTTAGGGACCATTTCGGACCCTTATTTTGCAAATTGTGTAATTTGTGCAAACTTTGCAAACTAATATAAACCATTGATTAGATACATTAATGGACAAGATTAATTGATGATAATTAGGGGGTTACAATTAATCATTTGAAATTCAAATTCAAATTAATACCCTTACAAAAATAAATTAAACCTATTGCCAAAATGGATTCTGATTGGTGGAATCCTGGTTTACAAAGTTTGCAAGAACAGCCGAGAGTGCGACACGTGGCGAATGACTAGGCACCACATCATGTCCACGACGGATGACCAGGCGCGATTCATGGGAGAGCATTGAATTAAAGGGGGCACCACACTCAAAGTCACATTTATTGACTAGTCTCCTCCACGTGTCGTGCTCTTGGCTGTCTTCACGTTTACAACAAAAAAGTGGTTCACATTTGAAATTTCCTCTCTCTCTCTCTCTCTATATATATATATATATATATATTTGAAGTAAGAAAAACTGAACCTAATGAAAAATTTACTCCCAAATTAGATAAATGACTATAAATTTAATTTTTAACCTGTCGTTTTACATGCTTAATCATTAAATATTAAAATTAATTCAAACTCTAAAATTCAAATGTTAAAAATTAGATTAAACACTTAAACTAATAAAAACAAGTTTATATATATATATATATATACGTGTTTCGTATTAGGTTCAAATGAGAAGTGCTAAAAAATAAGAAGTAGAGAATTAATCTTCACCACTCATCCGGTCAATAAAGGTGTTTTGACCGGGTCTACTCCTTTAATAATATCTACCCTCCCATAAATCGCGTCAATCATTCGTGATCGCGTCCACCGTAACCGGTCAAAGTCACCTTTATTGACCGGATGAGTGGTGGAGATCACTTCTCTACTTCGTATTCTTTTAGCACTTCTCATTTGAACCTTTCTGTATATGTCTCTATATATATTATACATATATGTTTGTCAATACAAAGATTGATTGAAATCCCATGTGTGAGCTGCTATTCATCCCGTCGCTATTAGCAATCGTCGGATAGCAATTTTTGGTTTGGTATAATGTGAATTTTAAGAAGAAAATAGATACGAGGTTAAACCTTATTTTACCAAAAATCAAATAATCTGTTTTAGAAAAAATAAAATAGCAATTAAAATAAATCTTCATAAACAGAATTGGTCAAAGAGCCGGACGGAGCTCACATCATCCGGTCAACTCTCCACAAGGGTCATCAGAAAATCAGAGCGCGTGCCGATGATTTAGAGTAAATTTTGTTTTCGATCCCTGATCTTTATTTTATTACATATGTTAACTATGGTTTTTATCCATCGCAGTTTTAGTCCCTGGCTAATAAGCGTTATTATGGATTTATGGTATTTTCACATTTTATTCAACTATCTTACGAAATAAAAAACCATTTCTTTCTATGTCTCCATATTTTTTATCCAATATACCACTAAAACCCAGATGTTTGAAGCCTCTTTATAGATGAGTTTTAGATAAGTTTGTAAGAGCATCTCCAATACGTAACACTATTTTTTACACCAAATGTCAAAAGTAGTGTAAGAAATTGTGTAAGATTTAGTGTTACTAGTAATCTTCTACAATGGGTAACACTATTTTTTACACCAAATTCTTTTAACATTGAAAAGTAGTGTTAAAAATAATGTAAAAAATAGTGTTACGCCAAATATAATTTGATTCTATTCATCACACTAAATTTAATGTGAAAAATAGTGACCCCATTGAAGATATGAATAGTAACATTTATACCAAATTTAGTGTTTATGGTAAAATTTGATGACCTCGTTAAAGATGGTCTAATGATGATATTAGTTTATTCCATGGAACATCTTTTCCTATCTTGATTTACGGATACCTAAGTTATAAAGCTTCAACTCATTAAATTATTTCTAATAGTTCCTTTGTTTTATAAAAAATTACTTTTTGTTCTCTAAAATGTTTTTATAGAATCCATATATCATTCTTTAAAATACACATTCATATAATAAATAATAAGACTCTCAATATAAAGAATTTTTTATATCTTGATTGGGTATAAAGTGAAATACTTTTTCTTTTATTTTAATCCACCAATGCAAATTGAACTAAAATTAAAAATTTATTGTGATAAAAAATAGTGAATATTTAAATACAATTTATTTTAAAGATTTAACTTTTAATTCTCTATTTTTAAACAAGTTTTAAAGAATGTATTGCTTTTAAACTATTTTTAAATACAAAGTTTAAATAGTAAATTAAATTTTCCCTTAAGAAAAACCTTTGGATTTTTAGAGATTTGAATTGTGGGATTTTTAGGATCCTTCGAGAACTTTTTTAGTCCATGGACCCCAAGAAGAAGACCGGAAAAAGGAGTAATCGTTCGGGAAAAAGAATAGTGAAGGAGAGAAAAGAGGAACAACATAATAAAAATCCAAATAAAAGTTCATCACCAACGTAATAAATTTTTGATAGATTCAAATGTTTTATCTGAATTCTATTGTTGTATCCTCTAGACAACCACACTAGGTGAAGACATGAAGAATCTACAACTACAAGTATCTTTATCAAGATTCTATCGATCGTATTTATTGATTTTGTGTTTCTGCATTGATTGTGAACTAGAATCCTTGTTTCTTTACAAAATTTTCAATATATACATAGAGGAAGGTTCATGCGAGAAGCATTTCTTTACGGAGGATTGACGCGAACGCATTTCTTTAGAGAAAGACTCTGTTTTTTCTTGTTTTCGGATGGTAAATATATCTCAGAACATTGAGTGTGAATCAAACCCATCTTTGAATTGAAATTGAGACATGGGGGTAGAAATAAATTCGGGGGGGGGGGGGTGGGGGGTGGGGGGACTGGTCAAAGCCGCATTTATTGACCGGGTGAGTGACTGAGATAGTTTCTCACGTTATCTTAGATTGATATGTTTCTCATTTGAACCCCTCTTTCTCTCTCTCTATATATATATATGGACTTTTATTTTGGTGTGAACTTGTGAACCATATTTTAACCATACAAATTCAAAATCAATGGTCAAGATTAATTATGGAAAATTCCTAAAATCAGGGTGGTTAATAAGATAAAATCATGGAATTAATCTTAACCATCAAAAAATGATTTGGATGGCTAGGATTAAGTTCACAAGTTCACACCAAAATATTGGTTCACAAATGAAAATCCCTATATATATATATAGAGAGAGAGAGAGAGGGGGAGGTTCATACAAGAACCACCCCATTTTGCAAAAACAAAGGAACTAAATGTGAGCCACACATGATGTGGGACCCACCCATTAATTAAATCATATATGATTTAGTGGTGGGACCCACCTGAATCACATATGATTTAATAATGGGTGGGTCCCACATGGGCCCACATCATATGTGATTCAGAAGTGGTTTCTTTGTTCTTGCAAAATGGTTTAGTTCTTGTTTGAACCTACTTCTATATATATATATATATGTGTGTGTGTGTGTGTGTGTGTGTGTTCATACTTAATTTTTTTTTTTTGAAGGATGTCCAGAACAATGCCCGACAATTTTGGGGGCTAAACATGGCCCCACTTAAATGTCTCAGGCATGCGCACGGAAAAACTCGAACTTGATTAAAGCACTATGAACCCTAGAGTAGTAATAACGTCACACCGCTAGAAGACTATGTTCATACTTATTACATTGCAAGCATGTTGAATCTGGCATCCAAACATCATGCCTTCATGCTAGTATATTGACGGTCACAAAATTGGAGATAGACAATAGAAACCAAGTATACGTTTCGAGAGTTGTCTTGCCTATGGCATCAAGATTTATGGGGACTAAGTTTGGGAACTTCGATACGACGATACCCAAAGCACCTTTGGTCCAATGGTATCCGATAACCCAATTTTTCTAGAGGTCAAAGGTTCCAACCTCACTAAAAGCAAGACGTGTGTGTGAGAATTTTATTTGTCATATATATAAATAGAGGGAGGTTCAAATGAGAAACATAACTTTTTAAGAAAACGTGAGAAGCAATCTCAACTACTCATCCGGTCAACAAAGGTGGCTTTGACCGGTCCCCCCTTTAATAATCTCTACCCTCTCATGAATCGCGTCAAATCCTTCGTGATCACGTCTACCGTAACCACAAGATGAGTAGCTGAGATTGCTTGTCACGTTTTCTTAAATTGACATGTTTCTCATTTGAACCTTTCCATATATAAATATATTATATGCCTCTGAAAAGACATGTATAAGCCATAGACATGATCAACTAAGTACATACTCCACTATTACTACCAAGTACATACTCCAAAAAAACACAACCTTTTTTCACGTTTTCACCTTGACCCCAAATTTCATCTTCTTTTTCATTCCATCAACATACAACTGATTCATATTATTTTATTAATATACAAAATCAAGACCTCATCAATAGCAACAATATTATATATATATATATATATATATATATATATAGAGGAAGGTTAATGCGAGAAACATATCAATTTAAGAAAACGTGAGGAGCAATCTCAGCCACTCATCTTCAGTTACGATGGACGTGATCATGGAGGATTGACGCGATTCATGGGAGGGTAGAGATCGATTATTAAGGGGGAGGGGACCGGTCAAAGCCGTCGTTATTGACCAGATGAGTGGCTGAGATTGTTTCTTACGTTCTCTTAAAAAGCTATGTTTTTCATTTGAACCTTTCTCTATATATACACACATATATATATATATATATATATATATATATATGTGTGTGTGTGTTTTTATATGTCAATGGTTTTTTAAAATATATAAAAAGATTTAATATATCAATAAATAGAAAATATTAATTTTAAGAAAATTTAACCAAAAGCTTTGGAAAAAATATATGCACTTATCAATAGTTTAATGAAATTGTTTCATTAAAATTATAATAGTTTATAATTAATCGGTAAAAAAACGTGTTGATAAAATAAATAAATAAAAGTACCAAAATGTGAATTATGTAATCTGAGACTAAAAAATATAAAACATTGTCTACTATAAGGATCAACTATCTAATTTAATCATGCATGGTTTTGACGAGTTAGCCATTCAATTTAACAAAGTTAGATGGAGGGATGAAAATGGAATAAAAATAGAAGTCTTAGGGATTAAAAAGCATTTTTTTTAAAGATTAGGAATGAAAAGTAGCATACATATGAAACTACAAGGACTAAAGTTGTAACTATAATATTTTATTAGGAAAAGCATTTTATGGTAGTGTTGTATAATATCAGTTACTATATTTATTTAAGTGATCCATAAAAGACGAAAAAATATTTCTAAAAATACAGAGAACATGAGGATACTTTTATGTTTAGAGAATTTTCAAAATTTAATATATGGAAAGATAAATGATCATCGCCTGATTGTCTCTGCAATTTTCAAGTAAGTTTTCCTTTTTTTTTCTTTTTCGATTCGTTTCTCTAATTTTCTTCATCTATTCTGTTAAACATTGGAAGTTCATAAACATGTCAATTAATTATTTTTCTTCATTCATTAATTCGGGCTAAAATTTGGTTTCACGCCCTCCCCCTAATTAATCCTAATTTTGTGAATAATAAGTCCACTTTTTGATCATAATTTGTTCCTAAGCTGTTGTTGGTTCAGTTTATGTTTGAGAAAATTGACTTCGTTTTTATTCAACTATAACTGACAGGGAACATGGATTTTAACCCTTAACGGTTCCCCAACAGGGATCGGGCGCAGTTACAGGGACATGGTTGCTAAATAGCCCGATCCGTACATCTGGCAAACGTGTCGTGTCGTGTCGGGTTCAAAGTTAAATGGAAAATGTTTGACCTAACCCAATCCAATTAATAAACGAGTCAGAAATCCCAACCTTAACCTGACCCGTTTAACCCGTTTAACATTTATAAAATAAAAAATTCATAAAAATTTAGGAATTCAAAATTTATAATTCAAACTTATAAGTTTGAATCAAATCCTTTAATATATTGTTACTTAAAAAAATCAAAAAAATCACAAATTAGTAAAGGGTTAATTTCATATATGCCCTTATTAAAACTCAAAATATCATATTTATCCAACCTAAACTACAAATATCATATATACCCTTCCTAATTTATCAAAATATCATATTTACCCAAATAACAATTTTTATAAATATTTAATTATTTTAAACCATATTTAATAATTTTTAAATATAACTTTTAACAAATTGACATATTTGCCCTTATTATTATTATTATATATTATATATTATATAACATTATATTACTCTGTATACCCATCACCCTTGAGAATGCAATTCCTACATCACCCTTAAGAATGCAATTCCCAAATTGGTAAAGCTTGCTGTCCCACCTTCATCTCCATCGTCTCTCACTCACACCCTGCAAACCAAATTCCAAAAATCCTTCCCACTCTGCCATAGCCAGCGCCTCCATCTCCACCCCGTCTTCTTCGAAGTAATGATGATTTCCTTTATGGGTACAAATAGCTATTTTATTAGGGTTTGATAAATTATCAGTTGTAATTTGTAAGACTCCCATTTGAAGCGGATTCTTTGATATTTACAAAGTTGTTGTTGAATTTCATCCACCTCCATACTTTCATGGCTTCATGACTTTCTTCCAGAAATTAATTCTATCAAACAACCTACATCCAAATCTCTCTTTCTTATCTCTTTTTAGAGTGAGAAAATGGTGTAAATCTTGAGAGAGAAAGTGGTGAAAATCTAGAGAGAGAGAGAGTCTTGTTTTAGAGTAGATGTGGTTGGATGAGCGATTGTATCTGTTGAAGTGTTTAGTATTGATTATAGATTTAAAAGATTGTATCTATATTTAGATATAAAAGATTGTATGTAAAGATTTTTGGATTTGAGGTGTATGAGTGTATGACGTTGGTAGGCAAGAAGAAAAGTAAAGATGACTTTACCAATTTGGGACTTTTGCATTTTTAGGGGTGATGATGTCATGATGTGTATACAAGGTAATTATAATAAGGGTAAAGATGTAAATTTATTGAAAGTTATAATAATAAATTATTAAATTTAATTTAAAATGATTAAAAATTGATAAAAATTATTATTTGGGTAAATATGATATTTTGATAAGTTATGAAGGGTATATATGATATTTATAGTTTAGGTTGGGTAAATATGATATTTTGAGTTTTAATAAGGGCATATATGAAATTAACCCATTAGTAAAAGTGTAAAAACACTTTATATATATATATATATATATACACACACAAACATATACACATATATGTATAAACGGGTTAGTCGGGTCATTTTCGAGTTGATATGTTTGACCCTGACCTTATCCCATTTAATTTTTGTGTTGTGTCGAAGTAAATGGGTTGATATTTGTTACCAAACCCATTTATTTCGTGTCGAGTTCATGTCGGGTTAGCGTGTCGTTTCAATTTTTACCAGGTCTACCGACCCGTTGTCATTGCTAGGGATGGAAACAGAGCGGTTAATGCAACCCCGTCCCCGGTCTATATTCAATCCTTGTGCCCTGACTAATACCCGAATGACTTCGGGGGGAAATAATTCCATGCCAGGTTCGGGGTTGAGGATTATGATCAATGTTCTAAAAAACTCGTCACGCAGCCGCCATGGCATGCAATGGCTTCAAGACTTGTATCTCATGTCACGTTAAGCATGTGGTACGCCGTGGTCTACTACACAGTTCTCCTAATGTGATATTTGATTTTTCTTAACGTTTTTAAGGTTTTATTTGCCAGTTTTTAATATGTAATCTAACTTTAACTTGCTTATTACCATTAACTTATTGAATGACAGTACAAAACATATGCTATTATATATAATATTTTATATGAACTAGAAATTTGACGCTATAAGTCACGCCTTGAAAACGCCATGGCTCTTAAGGCTTGATGTGTTCCTGTGTACCTATAATCACTTCTTAGATTGTTAATTTGCATGTTTGTAATTTTGTATGATCCATTCATCAATGGTCTTGTTTCAATTTCTCCAAGGCATGCTTTGGTTCTTCTTTGATTTTGTATATTGTTGTACATTGTAGCTTGTGCCAAAATTTGTTACTTTTACGATGAGTGATGATGACAGCGTTTCTCCGTCAAAGGAGCCATTTCTAGACCATGTTGCAAATAAAATTGAAGATATGAAGCACAAATTTACAAAAATGCAAGGCATATTGGCTTTCATACAGGGAGAATTGGTTGATTCTCTAGCGTTGGTGTCTAACTCGCCTAGGCATATTCCATCAGTCATACCCCATGACCCCGTCAAACCCCATGGTGTAGTCAAACCCCATGGGGTAGTCAACCCCGATAGGGTACAAGTCAAGATGTTAGAGGAAGAGAAAATGAAGTTTGAGGTACAAGTTAAGAGGTTGGAGGAAGAAAGCAGGAAGTTTGAGGTACAAGTTAAGAGGTTGAAGGAAAAGAACAAGAAATTTGAGGCACAAGTCAAGAGGTTAAAGGAAGAGAACAGGAAGTTGACGAGGAAAACTAGAAGTTGAGGGGGGTGGATACCGTTGGCGTGTTTAAATCTTGAATAGGGTTAAAGGAAGAGAACATGAATAGGGTCCCTTTGGTTTATTGATTTGGTTTTTTAAATCTAGTTGACTTTAATAATTTGTTTTTACCGATTCAAAATTCTAGTTTTGCGCTTTTGCTATTTGGAATATTGTTAATCTTAGTTGTTCTTTCAATAGCTTGTTCCTATTAGCCAATTAATCACTAATACCACCACCACCAACCACCACCACCACGCACACTTCATCAGAAATCCACCAGCCACCCCAACCCACCTCCATCACCAGCCACCCGCCCACCCCAACCTCATTAAAAAAGAAAATAAAATGACTAAAATACCCCTGTAATTAACCTACTTAACAGAAGAAGATTTTGACGGAGTTAGATGTCGTGGACCGTAAAGTGTAAAACACAAGTATAAAATCCATAACTATTTTAAAATTAGACCCAAAATGTTAAAACCACCAAACCACATGGACCAAAAATGTAATTAACTCTAAAAACAATGGGTTAATTTCATGTATGCCCTTATTAAACTTGAAAATATCATATTTACCCAACCTAATTTACAAATATCATAGATGTCCTTCTAAATCTATCAAAATATCATATTTACCCAAATAATAATTTTAAATCATTTTAAATCAAATTTAAATATTAAAAATAATTAAATGACTATTATACCCTCTTGTATTTGGTATTTTATTTTCAAACTTACCAAAACCCTAACAACCCTAATAATCAGATTTGGTATTTTATTCACTCCATCATCTTCTAGCTCTCAACAATGGTCTCTTCTCCAAAGGCTCATTAGAAAACAATCACCCAACACAACCCTAATCACTAATCTCATCAAACGAATTCTCAACCCATCGACTCATTTACTCGATTCCAAACCCGTCATTGCGATCCCCTTCTTCAATGGCCTACCCAAACCAAAACAATAGACAAATTAAACCCTAATAATCACTGTTCATACTTTTACCCCACTTTTGCATTCGAGACTTTCCTGAATCCAACTTCTCAAATTGAGTTTACCCAATCTACTGTACCAGAAGAAAAAGAAAAAGAAGAAATTATTTCAGGTAACCATAAATAAGGGATTTGGGCTGATAGCTTGAAGAAAAAGCAAAACAAGAAGATGAATAAACACAAGTTAAAGAAGCTAAGGAATCGTCTGTGAAGGAAAACATAAGTTTTTTGTTTGATTCCATTTGTAAAATCAAGTTCCTTAACCAGGTTCAGATGCTTATGTTTATCTCCTTTTTACTAGATTTTTATATTGGTCTAAGAACATATCTACTTTAATTTTGATGTACCATCTCTTATTTTGATTATAGTTTTTACGCAAAGAACTTTCAGGACCCAATTTTAGTGTTAACTGCTCAAATTGAAAGGTCTCAAATAATAAATTTGTTGGATTGGACTCATGTGGGGAAGAAGATGGATGATTGAATAAGGTTTTAACTAATAAATTAAATAATTTTGTTATTAAATATGATATTTGGGGATTAAACTTAAAAGGGTATGATAGTCATTTAACGATTTTTAATATTTAAATCCGATTTAAAATGATTAAAAATTATCATTTGGGTAAATATGATATTTTGATAGATTAAGAAGGGCATCTATGATATTTATAGATTAGGGTGGGTAAATATGATATTTTCAAGTTTAACAAGGGCGTACACGAAATTAACCCAAAAACAATTATCACGGAAAGGGAGTAATTTGCCAAACATATCCAAAATACCCAGCTAGCTTAGGGGTTTGACACACGCACACTCTGGTTGTAGACTTTAGTTTTTTTCTTTTTGTTAACTAAAACTATTATTAGTTTTTTTTATTGATATTGTTAGTGTTTATGGTTTTTTTGCTCCAATTATTTCATCTTTGTTTATTAAGAGCATTCACAATGTGTTTTTAGAAAGTTCTTTTTAGAGATTTTTGTGAGGTTTTTCAAAAAAATAAAAACCTCACTTTAAAGTTTCACATAGTGTAAAGATTTTTCGCGTGAGGTTTTTAGTGAGGTTTTGCATCATAGATCGTAACTACACGACCTGCTTTTTTAGCGGATTTTCATTTTTAATTTGTATTATGTTTATAAAACTTTATAAAAATCTCGTATTAATCGGTTATATTTATCTATAAAGTTTTCATATTTAAATTTTGTTATATATTAATAAAAAATATTAACTTAATTATATATTTTATACATTTGTATCTTCTCGATATAAATAAAATATTATTTGTATTAATTTTAATGTATCTATTTTTATAAATAAAAATATAAATGACATAAAGTTAAAATCGAATGAGGTTTTTTACATAGTGAAAACATGTAGAGGTTTTTAGGTTGTTGAGGTGGCAATAATGCATAACAAAAAAAACTGTGAAAAAAGTTGGGTAAAAAACCCATACATTGTGGAGTAGAGCATCCATAATGTGGTTTTTAGAAGGTTTTTGAGAGTTTTTTGGAGTTTTTCAAAAAGCAAAAACCTCTCTTTGAGGTTTTTAAATAGTGGGAAGTTTTTTCGCAAGAGATTTTTGGGGAGGTTTTACTTCATAGGTCGTAACTGTTAGTAATTATGTGCAGAAATTGACAAACCAGTTATTACACATCCAATGTTACAAGACACTTAAGGGTCACACCTGTGAGGACCTATAAATCGAACAAGTTAAATAAAACCCAGAAATGGAGAGTTTGGATTTATAATAGTTAATTATAAATCAGTGGGGTAATTTCAGTCAGAAATTCCAAAGTTTGAGGTTTAATAATTGATTAGTTGAATTATATATTTATTAGACTGTAACACCCAATCCCAATTTAAATTTTCAAATAAAAATTTTGAAGTAAAAACTCTTGCATAAAATAATAAATAGTAATTGTTCTAAAAACCCAAGTCAACCATATCAATATCCCACAATAAAGTCAATCCCATAAATAAGTAAAGTCAACGATGACACTAAACGATCGGATCGGAACGCCTTCAGCCGGGAACCCTCAAGCTGGAGCCTTGCCTTTGTCCACACCAGAACTCGTACCTAAAATGTTTAAAGCACGAGGGGTAAGCTCAACCGCTTAGTGAGTAAAGTCACATACAACACATTATAATTAAATGCACATACACATCATCCACATTAACAGCTGAACGGTTTCCCGTTACCGGACCATCCCGCAATCCGGTCTCCGCGGTTTCCCGCCCGTGGGTCATCACGCAACCCGAAACATCACCACGTAATTATATAACACGTATACACATAAAATCATAAGGTATCGCATGTAAACCCACTCACCTCAAAGATGCCACGTGTACGTAAAAACGTTCGCTCACAAGTGTAATCCACGCAACCACTCTGAAATTTAAACACAATAGTCCTAAGCATTACGATCATCGGTAAACTATCGTATCTACCTTTAAAACGCTATTATACTTAACCGAGACACCCGACGGGACTCAAACTACCCTTACCAACATCTCCGGTTACACGAAACGGCGATAATGACGACGGCGACCCGCCACCACCGCGCACCGTCCACGACGCGGCGGCAGCGGCGGTTCAGGCCGCTATCATCACCGCATACAACTACCGCAGGCCCGGCGGCAACCAAGAACGGTCTCGGCCACCACCGGCCTCGGAATGCCACCACACGCCGCCTTGAGCGGCTGAGGAACAGCGGCGGCGAGTCGATGACTCACCACCACCGTTGATCGATCAAATCGGAGTAGCGGCGATGGCAAGGTGCTAGTCCCGCCACCACCGCGGCTGTTTCGACGCACACGACACCGCCACGGAGTCACCGTCGCAAGGTGGCCGCTGGCCATACGGCCACGACGGCTGTTCGGGCCGTGCCTGAGCCCACCGGCGCTCCACCACGAACCAACACCGCCGCCGTCTAGCGATGGTGTGGTGCCGATCGGAAAGGACGCGGCGGCGGTCGGCGCTGCCTTCCGCTAACCGGGCCGCCGGCCATCTGCACTCGAACGGCAGCAGCGAGGAAAACCCCACCACCGCCGCCTGAACTATACCCACTCCACCACCGTTCACGGCTATCGCCGTTGGCGGTTTTTCGCCCGCCACAGCAGGCACGACGGCGATACGGCGCACGCCGCCACCACCACTCGACGCTAAAGCAGACACCGCAGCGGCGGCGGTCCGGTGACTGACCACCGCCGTCGTCCGAACCTAAACGCGAGAGACGAAAGCTTACCTACGCGACCTCTCGAACCGAAACCGCTAGCCCGAGCTCTCTCTCTATCTCGCCGTCTCTCCTCTCTTTTCTCTATCTCACGATGCCTTGCTTGCCAAGGAAAGATAATAAGAAGGGATTCACATCCCTAGGGTTTTTAACCTAGTTCTACCGGGCCCTTTTTCCTTGTCTCGAAACTTGACCCGCAAGCAAGCCGTCTACTCCAACCCTAACCCTAATTTTATTTAGTAATAATAGTACTAATAATAATTATGCAAACGAAATAATTAAATAAAAAAAACGGGTCGTGACAACTCTCCCCCACTTACAAGGATTTCGTCCCCGAAATCAGTCTGAAAACAGCTCCGGGTAGTGCTCCCGCATTTCTGCCTCCGGCTCCCAGGTCCACTCGGAACCCTTCCGATGCTGCCACTGCACCTTCACGATTCCGATCTCCCTGCGTCGCAACCTCTTCACCTTCCGGTCCATCACCGCTACCGGCCTCTCGACGTAATTCAGGCTCTCGTCCACCTGAATATCGTCTAAGGGAATATGAGCCGTCTCGTCGGCGAGGCACTTACGCAACTGCGAAACGTGAAAAGTGCTGTGGATCTGGCCTAGTACCGCAGGCAGCTCCAAACGATAAGCCACCTTCCCAACACGCGCGAGAACCGTGAATGGTCCGATGTAACGAGGCCCCAGCTTGCCCCTCTTTCGGAACCGAATCACTCCCTTCCAAGGAGAAACCTTGAGTAGTACTCGGTCTCCCACCTGGAACTCCAAGTCTGACCTACGGCGATCCGCATAACTCTTTTGTCGACTCTGAGCCGTCCGCAACCGCTCTCGGATCCTCTGAATATCTTCTGTGGTCCTCTGAACAACCTCGGTGCTACCAAGAACACGCTGTCCTACCTCGCCCCAACATATAGGAGTACGGCATCTCCTTCCGTAGAGCATCTCAAATGGCGGCATCCCGATGCTAGAGTGGTAGCTGTTGTTATACGAGAACTCTGCCAGAGGCAGATACGTATCCCAACTGCCACCGAAATCCAAAACGCAAGCTCGCAGCATATCCTCCAGGGTCTGAATCGTCCGCTCACTCTGACCGTCTGTCTGAGGGTGGTACGCGGTGCTAAAATGCAACCTAGTACCCAACTCTGAATGGAACCTCTCCCAAAACCGAGAAGTAAAACGCACATCTCGGTCTGAGATGATCGACACTGGCACTCCGTGCCTTGACACCACCTCGTCCACGTAAATCTTCGCCAGCTGCTCTGCAGTCGAACTCTCCCGGATAGGAAGGAAGATAGCGCTCTTGGTCAACCGATCTACTATGACCCAAATCGCGTCAAACTTCCGAGGGGTTTTCGGAAGCTTGGTGATCAGATCCATAGTGAGGTTTTCCCACTTCCACTCGGGAATCTCAAGAGGCTGCATCTTGCCGTGAGGCTTCTGATGCTCAGCCTTGACCTTCAGACAGGTCAAACACGACTCCACGTACCGTGCCACGTCTCTCTTCATCCCTGGCCACCAGTAACCTGTCCGCAGATCCCGATACATCTTTGTAGCTCCCGGATGAATTGAGAATCTAGACTTGTGAGCTTCCTCTAGCAAGGTCTGACGAGCCGTACCCGCACGAGGAACCCACACTCGCCCAAATCTCGTCAGCAACCCACGACTATCTCTGACCAACGCGGCCATCTGTCCCCGAATCCGTTCTCCATTCTGATTCTCCTCCCGACTCGCCTCCTCTTGTGCCCGCAACACTAGGTCCACAAAGGAGGTAGTCACCGCCATCTTTAGGTGTGAGATACGAAGCGGCGCGTGCTCCGTCTTCCTACTCAAAGCGTCAGCAACCACATTGGCTTTGCCCGGATGATAGAGAATCTCGCAATCGTAGTCCTTGACTACGTCAAGCCATCTCCGCTGTCTCATATTTAGATTCGGCTGCTCCAAGAAATACCTCAAGCTACGGTGATCTGAGAAAATGGTGCACTTCACCCCATACAGGTAGTGCCTCCACAACTTAAGGGCAAAAACAACCGCCGCGAGCTCAAGGTCATGCGTGGGGTAATTAGCCTCGTGAGGCTTCAGCTGCCTCGAAGCGTAGGCTATTACCCGTCCCCTCTGCATCAGAACACAACCCAGACCCAGCCGAGATGCGTCGCAATAAACTGCCATGTCTTCCACCCCCTCTGGTAAAGTTAGAACCGGAGCCTCACACAGCTTCTGTCTCAACGTGTCAAAAGCCCTCTGCTGCTCAGAACCCCAAACGTACGGCTCACTTTTCTTCGTCAAACGCGTCAAAGGTACCGCAATCTTAGAGAAATCCTGGATAAACCGTCGGTAGTAGCCGGCTAAACCCAGGAAACTCCGGATCTCGGTAGGTGCCTTTGGAATTTCCCAATTCATAACTGCTTCGATTTTTGCTGGATCCACCTTGATGCCCTCCCGGTTAATGATATGGCCCAAGAACTTAACCTCCTCCAACCAGAAAGCGCATTTCGAGAATTTGGCGTAGAGACGCTCCCTCCTCAACACCTCAAGCACCTCCCGCAGATGCAGCACATGCTCCTCCTTCGTCTTCGAGTAGATTAGAATATCGTCGATGAAAACGATCACGGACCGATCAAGCATCGGGCGGCACACCCGGTTCATGAGGTCCATGAAAGCTGCTGGAGCATTGGTAAGCCCGAACGGCATTACCAAAAACTCGAAGTGGCCGTAACGGGTGCGGAAAGCGGTCTTGTGGACATCCGCTTCCTTCACCTTCAGCTGGTGATACCCTGACCGAAGATCGATCTTAGAAAACCACGAAGCCCCCTGAAGCTGGTCGAACAGATCATCAATTCTAGGTAGAGGATACCTATTCTTGATGGTCACCTTGTTGAGTCCACGGTAGTCGATGCACATACGGTGACTCCCGTCTTTCTTCTTCACAAACAGAATCGGTGCACCCCACGGTGAGCTGCTCGGGCGGATGAACCCCTTCCCCGAGAGCTCCTGCAACTGCTCCGATAACTCCTGAAGCTCCGGCGGAGCCAGACGGTAAGGAGCTCGCGCAATCGGAGCTGCTCCTGGTACCAAGTCGATGCCGAACTCGATCTGCCTATCAGGTGGAAGGCCAGGCAGATCCTCTGGAAACACATCTGGAAACTCGCTGACCACTGGCACCTCCGCTACCGACAGCTTTCTCTCCTTCGCCTGATCCGCCATAGCATATACCAAGAATCCCGTACACCCCCGCTGGATGTATCTCTGAGCTTTCGCGATAGAACAGAAGGATGTAGATATCCTTCTTCCCTTACCGTACACAACCAATTCTCCCCCACTTGGGTTATGGATGCGTACACACTGCCCTGCAACATCCGTGGTCGCCCGGTTTGGAAACATCCAGTCG
Source organism: Centaurea solstitialis (assembly GCA_030169165.1). NCBI lineage: Eukaryota > Viridiplantae > Streptophyta > Magnoliopsida > Asterales > Asteraceae > Centaurea > Centaurea solstitialis. Next base: position 93,913,886 of record CM058042.1, read on the forward strand.
ATTCCGACAACTACGTCCACTCCGTTCATGGGAATGGGGATGAGATTGAAGCTGAAACGAACTCCAAAGATGTCAATGCTGCATCCCCGGTACACATGCTCGACCACCTGCACTTCCTCCGCCGCTACGTCGATTGCCTGAGGACTATCCAGATTACCGAGCTCGATCTGGAAGTCCTTACAGAACTTACGCGACACATAGGACCACGTGGCCCCCGTGTCGAAAAGTACTAAAGCCGGTTTCGAGTTGACAGGAAATATGCCTAAAGTACACAATTAACGACAGATACACTATTCTTAATACTAACAAGTAAGGCAAGCTACTAACAATAATCGCATAAAATATAATAAGGAAAACCTGTAATCACGTCAGGCGCCGTCTGCGCTTCCTCGGCAGTCATCTGAAAGGCTCGCCCACGGGTGGTAGCTCCACTCTTCCCCTGGGTAGTGCCGTCGGTGATCCTAAGCGTCGCTGGTGCAGGGGCCAGGGCTGGCGTCTTCTTCAGCTGAGGGCAATCGGGCTTGATATGCCCCGGCTGATAGCAGTGAAAGCAAAGCCTAGCAGTCTCCTTGCAGTCCTTGCTGAGGTGGCCCGTCTTGCCACACTTGTAACACGATAACTCCCGCGGTCTGCACTCACCCCGGTGGTAACGCCCACACTTTGGGCAGCTCGGGGTCCCGCTCCTGGTATCAGTCCTAGCTCCCTTGAACTTCTTTGCTGGTCCCGACTGGTCCTCTGCCTTTCTCTTTCCTTGCTGCAGTTCCTCCAAGACTAGCTCCTGAGACCTCGCTACTTCCTGCATGTCGCTGAGGGTCTTACACCTCCCCGTGGCCACCGCCTTTTTGAGTTCCGGCTTCAGCATTCCCAAGTAACGAGCCATCTTCAGCGACTCGTCGTTCGCGTATCCCGGTACAAACAGCAGCTTCTCCAGAAACTGCGCAGTAATCTCATTCACCGACTCCGTCGTCTGAGTCAGCTTCAAAAACTCTGATGCTATTCGCTCCTTTTCGATGCGAGGTGCAAACTCCTCGTCGGACAAGGCCCGGAAGTCTCCCCAGGTCAACGCAGTGATTTGTGCCTCCGTGTATTTCTTGAGCGTCAGCTCCCACCAATCCTTTGCAGCTCCACGAAGAAGGTTCACAGCAAAAAGAACCTTCGAACCATCAGGGCACCCACAAGTGCGAAAGGCTCCCTCGACCGCCGAGTACCAGCGGTAGCAAGCCACGGGATCCTTCTTCCCGTCAAATAATGGCGGTTGGCACGCCATGAAGTCCTTAAAGGTGATCCCACGAGGCTGGGATTGACTCGAGCTCCCAGTACCTAAGCTACGGGCCGTGAGGGCCACGTCAATGCGCTGGTCCATGGTTTGGATCAGCTCGTCTCTCATCTGGTTAAACAGCCCCGGCAGCATCTGCTGCAGGGTCTCAGTGATTTGGGCAGCAATGTGGTCGGACTGTCCGGCCTCATCATCAGTATGGCTCCTAGTTTGCACCATTCTGAAGGTTCAGGAAACATCTTAGTTCACAGCTATCGAAGTATCACTAAGCACTATTACGGTACTCACACATAACCCTACTATTAGTGATCATGCTAACCCTAAGGCTAGTTGTTATCGCGCATGCTAAAACAGACCGTCCCACACATATATATAGCATGCTATAGTCCTAACTGCAATCAATAAGTTTTAAGTCTCCAGAACTTAATCAAATCCAACACTACACAGGCGTTTATAGTAACACTATTATTGGCGCCGTATTACTATAACCAACCATGCATGGTAGCCGGATCAAGACCACCGAGCAACAATCAGACAAGAATATGCTCGACGACCCATCCCCGACGTACCAAGGTGTTTACGTTTGGTCTTGATACCGTCCTAATTAGACCTAATCCCACTGACTAACAGTCACATAAAATCATAGAATACAGCTCAGCTTCATTCCCAACAAGCCACATGCAATTTTATAATTTAGCATGCGATTACAAGTAATTAATACTACACAAACACACATAACGATTTAACAACTAAGGTACTTAAAGCTTACCTCCGTCTTGACGGTTCCGCTGGCCGTTCCGATCTCATCCAATTACTTTCAACCGCCTGGTTTAAGTCCAACCACACACACCCACGAGTGCGTGTGCTGATTCTCTTAAACCTAGGCTCTGATACCAAGTTGTAACACCCAATCCCAATTTAAATTTTCAAATAAAAATTTTGAAGTAAAAACTCTTGCATAAAATAATAAATAGTAATTGTTCTAAAAACCCAAGTCAACCATATCAATATCCCACAATAAAGTCAATCCCATAAATAAGTAAAGTCAACGATGACACTAAACGATCGGATCGGAACGCCTTCAGCCGGGAACCCTCAAGCCGGAGCCTTGCCTTTGTCCACACCAGAACTCGTACCTAAAATGTTTAAAGCACGAGGGGTAAGCTCAACCGCTTAGTGAGTAAAGTCACATACAACACATTATAATTAAATGCACATACACATCATCCACATTAACAGCTGAACGGTTTCCCGTTACCGGACCATCCCGCAATCCGGTCTCCGCGGTTTCCCGCCCGTGGGTCATCACGCAACCCGAAACATCACCACGTAATTATATAACACGTATACACATAAAATCATAAGGTATCGCATGTAAACCCACTCACCTCAAAGATGCCACGTGTACGTAAAAACGTTCGCTCACAAGTGTAATCCACGCAACCACTCTGAAATTTAAACACAATAGTCCTAAGCATTACGATCATCGGTAAACTATCTATCTACCTTTAAAACGCTATTATACTTAACCGAGACACCCGACGGGACTCAAACTACCCTTACCAACATCTCCGGTTACACGAAACGGCGATAATGACGACGGCGACCCGCCACCACCGCGCACCGTCCACGACGCGGCGGCAGCGGCGGTTCAGGCCGCTATCATCACCGCATACAACTACCGCAGGCCCGGCGGCAACCAAGAACGGTCTCGGCCACCACCGGCCTCGGAATGCCACCACACGCCGCCTTGAGCGGCTGAGGAACAGCGGCGGCGAGTCGATGACTCACCACCACCGTTGATCGATCAAATCGGAGTAGCGGCGATGGCAAGGTGCTAGTCCCGCCACCACCGCGGCTGTTTCGACGCACACGACACCGCCACGGAGTCACCGTCGCAAGGTGGCCGCTGGCCATACGGCCACGACGGCTGTTCGGGCCGTGCCTGAGCCCACCGGCGCTCCACCACGAACCAACACCGCCGCCGTCTAGCGATGGTGTGGTGCCGATCGGAAAGGACGCGGCGGCGGTCGGCGCTGCCTTCCGCTAACCGGGCCGCCGGCCATCTGCACTCGAACGGCAGCAGCGAGGAAAACCCCACCACCGCCGCCTGAACTATACCCACTCCACCACCGTTCACGGCTATCGCCGTTGGCGGTTTTTCGCCCGCCACAGCAGGCACGACGGCGATACGGCGCACGCCGCCACCACCACTCGACGCTAAAGCAGACACCGCAGCGGCGGCGGTCCGGTGACTGACCACCGCCGTCGTCCGAACCTAAACGCGAGAGACGAAAGCTTACCTACGCGACCTCTCGAACCGAAACCGCTAGCCCGAGCTCTCTCTCTATCTCGCCGTCTCTCCTCTCTTTTCTCTATCTCACGATGCCTTGCTTGCCAAGGAAAGATAATAAGAAGGGATTCACATCCCTAGGGTTTTTAACCTAGTTCTACCGGGCCCTTTTTCCTTGTCTCGAAACTTGACCCGCAAGCAAGCCGTCTACTCCAACCCTAACCCTAATTTTATTTAGTAATAATAGTACTAATAATAATTATGCAAACGAAATAATTAAATAAAAAAAACGGGTCGTGACATAGACTAAATAAATATATAATAAAACAACTAGTTAATTAATATAATTATTGATGCGGTAATTATCGTATATAAAAAGCGTAACAAGTTTTAACCTCTAATGCCTAGCCACCGTCTTACCACATATACAGGCAAGCGTACCTGATCGTGAGTAATATAGTGTAGGAAAGTCCAGGTATCGTATCTACCACTGGGAACGATCAAGTTTTTGTAGACTAAAGTCTGAATCGGTTTAATTAATCTACAAAGGGGGGTTTTGTATGAAAAAGGTTTGAATACTGAAAAGGGTAATTAACTAAGTAAAACTAAGAAAGCGGTTAAAATAATGATTTAAGTTTATAATAAGGGAAAAACAGCAGTACTTATCATGATAAAGTGAATCCCCAATATGGATGACAAGAATAAGTCGAAAGTTTGGTTGTTTTGACTATTGTAGGAATTTAAGTCTGGGACACCCTAACATGTGCAATTTATGGCTATGAACTAGGATATGGTCCTCCTAATTCCAATCCTAAATCATTTGGTCCACAATCTAGAATCGGTAAACCCTTCCCAATCAGTATTGCAATGGCTCTTTTACTATCGATCACTATTGGTCAAAGTAACCCCTTAACACAACCTTTTGGTCCAGGTCAAGCTAAGGTAGGTTGATTATCCTTTCGGAGTCTATCTGCTTTTGGTCTAACAAATACACCCAACCAAGTGAATTCAAATCGCCACAACAACAATAATCAGAAAAGAACCATAAACGACATTCAATCAATCAAAAGCAAACCAATAAACATTAATTGCAAAGTATCATCCATAAAGGTTCATCTATCATGACAAGCACTACTAACAGACTACTCACTAATAATGAAAACAAAAACATAAACAAAAGTGGACATCGACATGATACCGACAGTACAACGATAGATGATCGGAGATCGACTTTCGCAGCGTATCGGCACCTTTCATACTCTCACTCTCGTTCCTCTGTACTTCCCTCGTGTATCGAACTTCTAACCTCTTCCTGTTTTGAACTGAAGGAGGAGGCTGATATTTAAAGAAAAACGACCAGACACCATCTGGCGATCGCCAGACTGCCAACTTGGCGACGCCAAGCACTTAAATCAACCCTAATCTTCAACTCAGTCGAACTTGGCGGCGCCAGAATGAGGACTTCGCGATCGCCAAGTGTCTTTTATGTTGACTTTGTGCATTTTTCACGTTTTCTCGCATTTTTCCGTACTTTTCCGTTCCACGACCTCCAAATCCTTCACAATCAATAATAAGCTCATTTAGTGCACGAAATGATCATAAACAGGTGAGAAATGGGGTAAAGTCATACGATTACGCGCAACTAAAACATGTATAATTTTGGTGTTATCAATTATCTAGAAGATTCTATCTTAGGGAAAAAGAAAGAATCAGATAATTATGGAAACTAAATAAGATAGATATTCTTTTGATTTAAATAAGTCTTTAAGCTTAAGAAATCAATAATTCAGTTTCATAATCCTAATCAGTTTCCAGAAAACCTCTCTTCTCTCTCCCTCCAAATTCGGCACCGCCCCATACCAAAGCCAGTTCGGTTTTTCCGGTTTGCTCGGGTTTTTGAGTTCTGCTAGAGGAACGTTCGTGTGGTCGTTCACCGGTGGATTTAGTCTCAAGCATTCCAGGTAAAATAATTCTTTTATTATTGTTAATAATTAAAACGAAAAGATTTGTGGATATTCGGGTTTTATAATCCATATCGCTTCCACATATATCAAACCAGTTAGGTGTGATTCGATAAACTTATTGATTAGTTTGATCATAAAGTTTTGTCGTGTATCTCATCTAGTTAGGATTGAGATCCACAGTTTTCGTCGTGTCAGTTTGATACGAGGAACGCATAAAAACCCAACAGTGGTATCAGAGCCACAGGTTTAATCGTTTATGGGTAGGTGGGTCCCGGGACCTACCTAATTTTTACATTTTTATTAGAAGGTATATAGAATTTTTTTGGGACCTACCTTAAAAAGTTTATAGGAACTACCTTTAAATTTTATTTTGCAGCTTAAAAAACAAGAGCTATGGTAGTGTGCTGGAAAACCCCTCATGATTTGTATGGGAGGTCACAGGTTCAAGCCTGCTTCTACACGTTTTTATTTTAAAAAAAGTTCTTTAAGGCCCAACAATTTATTTAAGGTCCATCCAGGTTTGTTTTAAAATCAAAAGCGTAAAGGTTTGTCTGCTCTTGAAACTTGCATTGATTTTACCCGTACACGCAAAAATATGGGTGATCGACATCTGAGTGATTATTTAGTTTCATATATTGAAAATTTTATTTTAGAACGTATTAGTAATGATACGATTATGCAAATATTTCAAGGTATAAGACCTCAGTGAGTACAATTGTAATAACTTTAATATCACTATTGGGTATACGTTTGATTTTTATTTTTAATAACCCGATCCGACAAAATTATAGTTGACACTTTTATTTTTTTTCGACTAAATTTAATTAGGGAACCACGTGGTTTTCTGTTCTAGATTCGCCACTGTGGATGAAATGGGTGGTGGTGGTGATGGATAGTGGTGGTTGGTGGGTGGATGAGGAAGATGAAGGAGGTATATGTGTGTGTATAAATAAATAGATAAATTACAATTTTGGTCCCTAAGTTTATTCTTAAAATAAAGACAAGTAAAAAATGGAAAAAGAAAATCAAACTAACCCTAAACTGACAGCTTCATTTAACGGCTGTTAGCCACAGAGACCAAAATTGGGCAATTATACAAACTCTGCTAATGTGTATTTTTTAAACTATAGGGACCAAAAGTGAAACTTTTGGTAAACCACAGGGACCAAAAGTGTATTTTACTCTAAAATAAATGTAGTTTATAAGTTTATATTATAATTTACATTTATACTTTATATTATAATTTACATTTATAGTATAACTTACATTTATAATATAACTTACGTTTACAATATAAAATTAGTTTATAAAATAATTGTACTGGTATTATATGTTAAGATAACAAAAAACTATCGGTCCTATGAAAATTCGGTTATAGGCCCGGTTACCTATAACTGGTTAAATGGTCAAGAGACCGGTTATGGCATTTTCCCCCTAAGCTCGGTCCTCGGGAGGCTCGGTTAAGGCCCGTCCGAGCCTTGTATTTGGCCATCTCTTGATAGAGGTGTAAATAGGTAGGGTTAGGTGTTGGGTTCGGGTTCAACCCGTTTATTAATTGGGTTGAAAATCTCAACCTAACTCAACCTGTTTAATTAAGGGGGTTGAGATTTTCAATCTAACCCAACCCATTGGGTTGTTGGGTTGATAGCGGGTTGACCTGTTTATGGTTATCTTAACCCCAACTTATTAAATAAATGGGTTAAACATGTTTATGGTTATTTTAACCCAACTTATTAAATAAATGGGTTGAACATGTTTATGGTTATCTTACCCAAACTTTAATTTACGTAATTCAAATGACAAATCAAAATGTTAATAAAACACAAACCAAATACAAAAACACAACATGACCAAATGCAAAATAACATGTTTAAAGTTTCATTAAAACACAACCCAAATGTTCAAACTTCAAGTGATGTAACTTAACTTCCACTTCCACTTCAAAGTCAGAAAAGATGAAAGGTTAGGGTTAATGGGTTATGGTGCTGGTCGTAGACTCATAGGGTTATGACAATACCTTTTTTCAGTTTTACTATTGTTTAATTTTTATATTGGTATTCTAATTATATAATATATTAAATGGGTAAAAAATAGTTTAAAAACAAGTTATAAGTATATTGAAATCAAGTTATAAGTGAGTTAAAATCATGTTATAAATGGGTTAAGTTTAAGTTGTAAACAAGTTGATATTTTAACCCAATCCAACCCATTAAATAAATGTATTAAATGAGTTAACCCATTTATTTTAAGGACTATCTTCACCATAATGTATCCAACTTTACCCAAATTGCTATTGTATGTATCGAACTTAAAAAAGTGCTATTGTGTGTAATAAACTTTCAATTTCGGTTTATTGTATGTACAAGTTTACCTACTAAACAGGTTACCTACTAATGGGTTATGGTGCTGGTCGTAGACTCATAGGGTTATGACAATACCTTTTTTCAGTTTTACTATTGTTTAATTTTTATATTGGTATTCTAATTATATAATATATTAAATGGGTAAAAAATAGTTTAAAAACAAGTTATAAGTATATTGAAATCAAGTTATAAGTGAGTTAAAATCATGTTATAAATGGGTTAAGTTTAAGTTGTAAACAAGTTGATATTTTAACCCAATCCAACCCATTAAATAAATGTATTAAATGAGTTAACCCATTTATTTTAAGGACTATCTTCACCATAATGTATCCAACTTTACCCAAATTGCTATTGTATGTATCGAACTTAAAAAAATGCTATTGTGTGTAATAAACTTTCAATTTCGGTTTATTGTATGTACAAGTTTACCTACTAAACAGGTTATCGGTCACCCCCTTCTTCTCCGGCGACCACCACCACCAAAGCCTCCGGCCACCACCACCACCAAACCCTTCGGCCACCACCACCACCACCATAGCCACCATCTCCACCACCACCATCACCAAACCCACTACCTTTCACCGACCACCACCACCACCACCAGGGGCGGAACACGGTCATGGTAGACTCGGGGGCCGAAATATATATTATAATGTAAATAGTTTTTTTATATGACGTAATAATAAATTTCAAAATAAAAAATGGTTAACGTAAACCTAAAAGTGAGAACAATTAAATTACTACCTGAAGAATAGTACCAAAAATTTGATGCTATTCGATAACTATGAATCGATAAAAGGAAATCTTTATATTAGTAATATCCAATATGACATTATAAAGTATTATTTAAAAACTATATACTATTTAAACATTATCACTTTATATTATTTAAAAACTTATTTTTACATATAATTAGTATTAATGATATAATATTGTGGATTAAAAGGAAAAATGATAAAAATGGGTAAATAAAAAATATTTTTAATATTATTTAAAAGGTGTTTTTTAAATATAATATAGTTGATGAAAAAGAAAATTGTTAAAAAAAATAAATGCAAATTATTTTTTATATGGTTTAAAAACAAAGTTTTACATATATATATTTAATATTTTAATATGTATTAAATGGCAACATTAAAAAAAAAACAAATGCAAATAAGGGGGTTTGAATCCATGACCTCTAGCTTAAAGGTAAAGGATGCTAACCAATTGAGCTACCTTACCATACATGTATTGAACTGTAAAATGCGATATTTATTATATGTGTACCAAAATATAAAATACAATAACTGTCCGGAAAAACGGAGGGGCCATGGCCCCCGGTAGCCCTCACAGGGATCCGCCCTTGACCACCACAACCACCACCACCATCACCAAACCCACCGGCCACCACCACCATCACCAAACCCACCGGCCACCACCACCACTACAGCCACCATCTCCACCACCTCCACCACCACAGCCACCACCACCATCACCAAACCCACAATATATGAACCCTAATTTCAATATACCAAGAACCCTAATTTCAAGAACCCCAAATATATCAAGAACCCTAATTTCAATATATGAACCCTAATTTCAATATACCAACCGACAATGAAGGTGGTGTAGGGGTGGTGGTTGACGGTGGTAGTTGCAGCGGTCTGTGGCGGCGGTCGTCGTCGGTGTCGCCGGAGAAGGGTGGTGGCGGTGTTGGTGGTGGGTTTTGGTGATGGTGGTGGTGGTTGTGGTGGTGGTGGTGGCTGGAGAATGGAGTCGTCGGATAAGGGTGTTGCCGGAGAAGGGAGTCGCCGGAAAAATTACCTGATACACATCAGTATAAACCGGTTTTAGTAGGTAACTTGTACATACAATAATCCAAATTGAAAGTTTAGTACACACAATAGCACTTTTTTAAGTTCGATACATATAATAGGAATTTGGGTAAAGTTGGATATATTATGGTGAAGATAGTCCTTACTTTAAATGAGTTAAAAATTTCAACCCAACGTACTATTATTAGGTTGAGTTCAAGTTACGTTAATGAATTGGACCACTTTTTGCCGCCCCCTAGTTATAACAAGTCCCATCCAACCGGCCCACACTTGAAAACCCATCGTTCACAACTACAACTACAAGGCTACAAATGATGCAATTATTGACTTTTTGCTTTCCATCGTTGACTTCCTTCATGTTTTTTCACAAGACTTCTAGTAATAAGGATAAATAATTTTATTGTTTTTATTGTACTAATATAAGTTTATTATTCAGTTTATCCTTTTTAGATTTTTTTCTTTTCTTTTAAGTTTTATGTTTATAATTCTCATTTATCAAAAGGGTTTAGACAGTTGTTGATCTTTTAGCAAATCTACGACGTGTCAATAGGTATCAAAACAGGATTCGTCTATCTTTTTACTAATGGCAGATCAACAAACCGACTAGCAAAACGGATTTAGCAAAGATGGAAAAATAGGATTTGGAAAAATAGGATGAAATATCAACCACTATTTAAAATTTTAAAATCTTATGTTTGTAGGATTTTAGGCACCTTTCAAAACAAAATATGGATTTGGAATTCATTAAAATCCAATTACATAACAAAGGGGACTATATCTTCTAAGAGCATCTTCAATAATTTTTCTAAAATAGAAAAAAAAAATACTATTTTCTTTTTTATAATACTCCAATAGATTTCTTATCTTATTCTCTAAAATAAAAAATCATATGAAAATCTTTCGATACAAAAAATTATCTAAAACGGTAAAAAAATAGAGAAAATAAGTTTTTTTTATTCATTTTACTAATTCGAGCTTGATTCATATCATTTATATAAATTACTTTTCAAAATTATATTGATATTTTGGGATCATTAAACTATAAAATGTTTAAATAACCCAATTATTAATGATGTTTTTAAAATAAAAAATCTCTTAAAACTAAAATGTATGAAAAAAAAATCATAGATTTTAAATTTTAAAAATTTATAGCGAATTTATACTACATATGCCTCAGCAAACCAAGCCCACAAGTTACATAATGTATTGAAGCCACCCATTTGGTCCACTCTAAACCAAGTTATAAATTGAATGATTGGGAGTGCTTTTGGCTTTCACATTTTCTTCAGAAAACTTGGTTAACATGAAGGACAAAGTTCTTGATGTTATCACTTGTAAAGGTATATGTATACTAATTATATTTTTATAATTGCTAAAAGAATTGTTTATCAGCATCGTAGCTAACGAAAGTGGTGGTGCAGCGGCGGTCGTACATGAGCTCGGTGGGCCAGTGACGGTGGAGGAGATCAAAGTCGATCCACCGAAAGCATCGGAAGTTAGGATCAAGATGTTGTGTGCAAGCATTTGTCATACCGACATTCTATGTTGCAATGGTTTTCCCGCTGTATGTTTACCTTTTTCCTAACTATTTTAAAGAAAAATGTTGAAATATCGTGGATTTCTTGAACTAACTATTCTCCATAATTGCAGCCTTTGTTTCCTCGTATACCTGGACATGAAGGGGTCGGGTACGTAGATCATGTCTACGGAGAAAACCTTAAAAATGGAAACTAAGGAACACCATGGTCCATGTGTACCCTTTATCTGCATGGTATGAGTTTTGTGCATACAAGTAATTTGTAACATGCACACTTACATAAAGAACATCTTAATTTACTTGTATTATAAGTACTGCATACTGTCTAGATGAAGGGCTACCTGGGTGTTTTTCAGTTTTTTAAGATTTTCCCCTGAATCTCCATAATTTTGATGATAAGTCGTTGATTATTGGATTGATTATATAGCATCGTCATGTGCAGAATGGTAGAGAGTGTAGGAATAGACGTTAAAACCGAGGTAAAGCCTGGGGATGTCGTGATCCCACTGTACCTCGGTGAATGTGGACAATGTTTGAATTGTAAATCGGGGAAAACCAATATTTGTCATGTTCATTCGGTAGGCATGAGTGGCCTCATGGCCGATGGGACTTCCCGGATGACGGTTGCTAAAACCGGAGAAACTATATACCACCACTTTAGTTGCTCGACATGGTCGGAGTATATGGTCGTTGACATCAACTACGTGCTCAAGATCGACCCAAAGATGCCTCTCCCTTATGCCAGTTTTTTGGCATGTGGCTTCACCACCGGATTTGGCGCACCTTGGAAGGAGACCCCAGTTCATACGGGTTCCTCTGTTGCAGTTTTTGGCCTTGGGGCCGTTGGTCTAGGGGTACCGATCTCACCTCTCACTTGATTTATAGTAATTAATAGGTCGTATTCCATGTCTCCGAGGGAAACTTACCGGGTACGTTTGATTTGATTTATAGACCAATAGTTTTTTTTATATATATGTTTGACTAATTTACAGGCGATAAAAGGAGCACAAATGCAAGGGGCATCGAAAATCATAGGAGTGGATATAAATGAAAGTAAGTCGACAAAAGGAAAGATGTTTGGGATGACCGATTTCATCAACCCTAGAGATCATCCAAATCGATCGGTCTCCGATTTAGTAAAAGATATTACGGATGGGCTAGGTGTCGACTATAGTTTCGAGTGCACCGGAGTCCGATCGTTACTGAATGAAGCCATCGAGGCTTCCAAAATCGTAAGCATGATACGTTCAATTGTTTAATTACTTTCCTATCTATTTAGCTATTATATGGACTTGAAAGTAGAAAAGTTTAAAAAATATAGAAAAATGAAACCTTGAGGACAAAAACTATCATTACGTTTGTTCCATGAATAAAATTCAGATATATCATATATTTATAAATTTTAGATTTATTTAAACATAAGTCTACATTCTCTTTATCTAGTATATTTTGATTATTTAAATTTCAGGGATTAGGAACAACGATATCGATAGGCGTTGGACTAGATTCAGATTTGGCAATTAAAAACACAACACTTATATATGGTCGAACTGTAAAGGGGTCATTTTTGGGAGGTGTAAAAACTCGAACAGATCTTCCCATCTTGATTGGCAAATGCATCAATGAGGTAAAAGTTAAACTATATCAGGCCATCCGCTGTGGGGTGGGGGTGGGAGTCATCGGTTTCTGGCAGCCGAAGTGGAACTACCCGAAGGTAGCCACGACGGTGTTTGCAAGGGGTACCCGACGGGTTATGCTACCCGGGTAGTACCCGAGCCTCCCACAGCAGATGGCCTCATGGCATTTTGACATTGATAAATTTTTTTCTTCTTTGTTTTTGTATTAAAGCTATTAGCATTTTTTTATATATTTCATTTTTTAGACGATACTAATTATAAAATTGGATTAAAACTACAGGATATTAAATTGGGTGAGCTTTTGACTCACGAAATACAATTGAAGGATATAATGGAAGCATTTGATACATTGAAGAAGCCTGATTGTCTTAAGATTCTCATCAAATTTTGATGAAAATACATTATCTAAATTGTAACGTTGTATATTTCTTATTATGCACAATCGTAAAAAGAAAAGGTTGTAAGTTATGACCATTCATAATAAGAAAAATAATTGTTTCTGTCAATAAAAAGGACGACTATGTTTTATTGTATTATCTTTTTAGTCAGATTCAACACAAAAAGATACATATGAGTCGAATATATGTGTTTTAATGATTAACTAGACTCCTTCCTTTAAATATAATTAACTTCAATAATGCAAAAAGTTTCAACATTTTTTCGTTAAATATGCTTTTCTCATCCCTGCATTCCAAATTAGCAATCTATTTTAGTTATTTTTATTCAAATTGAATGAAATAAATATAAAATACATTAGGCCATTTTTACTCGTACCACCTTTACCACTATCTTACCAGCTGTCACCTCAGTTTTCTACTATCTTATCAATACCTTACCAACACCATACCATACCATCCTTACTCATACCAATCTAATTAATTAATTAAAAAATAAAAGAAAAAGAAAAGAAGAGAGAAAAGAAGAGAGAGATAGAGAGAAAGGTGAGGTGGGGTGGGGTGGGTAGAGGAGAGAGAACGGTGTGGTGGTGCCGGTCTCCTTCCTTGCCGGTCACATAGCGGGCACCCACGATGGTATTCCTCACCGGTACCGGTGTGGTACCGGTCTTCTAAAGCCTTGGTCAAGGATGGCCTTAGATAATAACAGTTTTTAATCAAATATATAACTATAAAATTGCAAAAACAATAAGATTGTATATACAAACTATCTTAAAGGATTCTTAGACACCCTTAATCCAAAATTTACAAACTTATGTCGACATTTAAGGGCGTTTGCGTTCGCAGAATGTTTTCCAATAGAATTGGAATTGTGAAGGAATTAGAACTTGAATCCAATTATTTGCCTTTTGTGTTTGGTTATGTCATTAGAAATTGGAATTTGAATGTAAGTCCACCACGCCATAACCATAACCATAACCACCTATGGGTGTTTTTTGGTCAGGTTATTCGAGTTTCGGGTCGCTTAGGTAGAATTAATGGGTTTTGAGATATTAAAATTATACCAAGCAACCAAATTGAATACGGGTTAGGTTTCTGGTCGAACCAAATCAAAAAAAAATTTCTACCATCACCTGAACCGAATAATATAGTTATAATCGGGTAACCCGAACAATACACCCCAAACCCGAATAACCATACTTGATTAACCCGAACTTGAATCTGGTCGGTTGGGTTATCTGGGTAACTGGGTTTAATTGTAAACCGACCATATAACCCGAAATCCAATTGACTTCAACCAAAAGCTTAATAGGTTAGAGTTTAGGGTGAAGTTTATTTTTTTTAAACCTGAAAACTGATCGGGTTGACCTAATTTACATCCAATCGAGTGGAGAAGAGGTTTGATGGTTGGAAGGAATCTAAATTCCTTAAGGGTTTAGGGTTTAGGAGACTGAAGGAATCTAAATTCCTTCAAGGAATCTAAATTCTCTTAGGTGCAAAATATGATACTTAGGAGAAGTTATAAAATGATTGTATTTGATTAAAAAAAATGATACTTGTATTATTATATTGTTTCTTTTATCGTCATTGAATATTTAAATTAGCAAAGGAGATGATCAATATTTTTATAATCTGTCCGAGTTTTAACATGTGATTGAAAAATTATTTTAGCATCATATATAATTAAATTGTTTCATTTAAAAATCTAAATCATTTTTAATAATAGTTTTTTTAAACTGCGAATAACTCACATATACGTTTCGATACATAGTCGACGAGGTATTCAGGATTCATACAGATATCCGACTAATCCTCTGCGACTATGGACCGATGCGAAAGCTGACCAATGGTCAGAGTATCACCACATGCTCACCTCATGAATCGAACCCGGATAGACAAGGATGTCATCTACTATCTCTCCCAAGTCTCAAGTATATTACTGACCAGTACACCGTTAATGCTATGATATTTTTAATAATATAATTAAATATATAAATTATTTATTACATTCAAAGATAGGGTTGATCACTCTATTCTTATCCAAAGTGTTTTTAATCTTTTTAGATTTTATTTTCTTGAATGGAAAATGTTTGGGCCTACTCTCCAAGCTATTTGATACTTTGATCCACATATTTTAAGACTTGTACAAGTTGTACTTCAATCAAAATTCAAACATATCTTTAAACCACGGGCTGCTTCAATTATTTGATTTTGAAATTCCAAATGAAAGTTCAAAAGAAATATATGTTATTAAAAGCATTACTTAATATTCCCATACTTCCATTTCAATGTTTTGATTAATGCGAATTTTCAACTCATTATTAAAAACACTACAAATTATAATGGTAAAAAATTCAACCCTTCGAATTTGGACTTTGGAGGTCTAAAAATCGGCTACTTTTGGTTTATTCCGTTTGATCATTATTTCATTCCTTCTACGGTATTTAGTAATTTGTTTTTATTTTCTTTTTTTTGATGCGTTAAGAAGCTATGTTGATTTGGTTCAGCTGATTTATTTCTTGTAAATTGTTTGTGCTATCAGTTTCGGGTTTTGGATGGTTTGTGTGTTTGATAATAGTTGATTCGTTATTGTCTTTTTATACTGTTGTACTTCTTGTTTTGTTCGTATGCGGTTAAAAAAAAAGTAGGTTTCAAAAATTTTATATTAATATTATATTCAAAACTTCTAATTACATATATATAAATTAGTAATTTAATACACTTAACAACATTTTGTATTAAGGCTGTGTTTGGCAAACATAAGCTAGCTTATAAGCTAGCTGATAAGCTAGTCCATCCAAACATGTACCAGGAAGCTAGCTTATAAGCTAGCTTTTTGAAACGCTACTTTGAGTAGCTTATGAGGAGCTTATTGTAGCTTTTTCCAATTATACCCTTATTAATATTAATTATTAAATTCAAATATACCCTTTTTGGTCATTTTACATACTCATAAGCTAGTTTTTGCCAAACATAATTTGTTCATACGCTAGCTTATCAGCTACTAGCAAACTTATCAATCAACATCTAGCTTAGCTTATCAGCTACCAGCTAGCTTATAAGCTACGCTTGCCAAACATAGCCTAAGCTTATAATTATTTTGTGTTTGTAAATTGTGTTTAAATAACTAATTTATTTTATCATAAATTAGAACTAATAAAAAATAAAATATGAACAAGCATTCAACATATAATAAAATAAAATTTCATTAGCAAAAATTAAAAAGCATAATATTGACTATGATTTTGTGCCAAGATAATAACATAAAACTGAATACAATAACTTAGATTTATAATGCAGAAAATACAAAGCACAAATTAAAACCAAGAAATAACCTAGTATCTAAATCCTAATTAAAGTAAAGAAAACGGAGCGAAACTAACAAGCAAGGTAAACTACATCAAATGTGACCTAACAACGATTAACGCTAACAAAGAACAAAAATAAGCAATTAACAGTTGTATGAACATGTGCAAAAAATTAAACCTAACCTAAAATAAGTCCAAAAAATAAAATTATAAAGAGTGCGGTAAATTGAGAAGGTGAAAAGATTAAAGTAGAGATTAAAAAGTAGAGAAACATACAAGTAGAGATTAATGAAATAAACAATGAAGAAGTGCAAAAAAAGAATTTGAAAAGAATCCCACAAGAATGACGAAGAATTCAAAGATTAAAAACCCAACGTAGTCCAATTAACTAGTATTCAAACGAACAATGAAATCAAAAACTAATCAAGAGTTGTAGGGAAGAAGATACTCAATTATGTATAAAAATCGAGTGTAATCGATTTCCAATGGCCTAAGCATCGATGATCTATGAGTCTCCTTCCCAAGAGTTGTAGAAATAACTTCCAAAACTTCTCAAAATTATTCCCTACACAAAATACGACCTAGCCTAATTTCTAACCTAAAAAACATTTCTAAAAGAAAAACTAAAAAAACCATAGGGAAAAGCCGAAACAAACAGGCCTAAAACGAGAGTTTTTAGAAAAATCCTGCACAATCTCTTCACTGACGCTAAAGATCATTCACGACCACGAAACTGGACAACAAGTTTAAACTCCAGAAAAACACGGATTTGTTAACTTTTCACCATCTTCAAGACTTAACTTTGCTTCTCTCGCTTCTTCCTTTCGGTCCATATTTCTATTTCGTCACACCTCCTTAATAATATAGCATTTAGTATTATTTGGTCTGAATGTCGTATTATTCACCTTGAATAATGCATAAATATTCATTCTGAATAATCCTGTATTATTTTGACTTAATATGTCACGTGGCGCTCTCGGTTGTTGTCAAGTTCACAATTAGATTTGAGTTTTCATTTGAACTTTCGTTTATATATATAAAAAACGTATTTTAGGTTGTGAATTGTGAGATAAAGAAGAGTTGTCTCCCATACATTCATAGGCTATTTATCATGAATGATGTATCATTTATCATGAATAATGTACAAACGTTCACCTTCATTATTCATGATGAATGTAGACATTCGTGTTAACATCAAAAGCAAAGATCAAAATGTCTCGTGAGTATTTGCCATACGCTATAGTGACATCCTACTCTACAATACCCAACATATGTTCCTTTTTCTGGATCATAATAAATGAAAATGTAATAAAAAAAAACTATAGAGAGAATACGCAAAAAAAAAATTACTCATGGCCAAAAACGAAATTCACCCCTTTTGGTACTTAAATCATCTACATAAATACAATGTAAGTCGTTTTTCAAAGAGTCACATCAGTTTACTATTATCATCTACACCAATACAAACACCATACGTCTTCTAGAAAAATGGTCCCCGCTAACAAAGTCAACTACTTGGCCGTGTCCATCGGTTTGCATCATTAAAAACTATTGGACACGAAGTGTTAAAAGAGTAATTAAGTAAACCAAACGAATCTAGTATATTCTATTTGGATGTATGTAAATGTATGCATATCTGATCTCTTTACCCTAGAAGCATAAAAAAACTAGGTCACAAATTCAAAATAAAAATAAAAATATATAAGTTTAAAAGTCAAGCCAATTCATGGATGTTGAGAGAAGTCAAACAATTCATTAGTTCTTCAATCTATTCAACACCAAAACGAAGAGACTGATTAGTAAGAAAAAAAGAGTATTATCGATTTTTTTTCGCTTGTCAAAGGCTTTTTTCGGTTGCTACGACTCCAAGAGCTTCTCCTAGGTTGAGATTGGTTCTCATGGTTCTCCTCCCGACCCCTCCATTGCCCTTCCTCATCATCGCAGCAAACTCCCCGTAATCGATCTGTCCATCCTGCACCAACACGAGCCTATCGTCAGTTAACAGAATTCTTGTTGCAGTTATACAACCGTGAAGGTCACCCTATCGGTTGACAACCCACAAAGCAAACACCATTGACTTTGATATCATAAAACCTTCCACCATTCTTTCACCTGCCTACTACACTTTTGTCCATCCAGTCACGTATGTGTACCAAACGCACCCCAAAAGAGTCATTATTGATATAGTAGGTGCGCCTAGTCGATGTGGGACACGCCACTTAAAAAAGGAGGCCAAAAATGTGTGGGGTCCATAGTTGGCGACATGGTGCTAGACCCTGGTCCTAATACCATATTATGATACGTGGAACAATTTTTATCTCTTTTTACCCTTTGTAGAGAGCAAGAGGGTAGGCTCCTACATATATATACAAGTTTGATGGTTTGTGTGTGTCTAGCTGATGTAGGGCTCCAACACAAATGAGTCTCGGTTGTTGTTTGGTTCACGAAATTCAAATTTTTTTTGATAGAATTGGAATGACGAATTCCTTTGACCAAATTTTTATTTACGTTTGGTTCGTAGAATGAACTTGAGCGAATCCTTTTGAATTCCATTGAATTCCACAATTTAAGGAATCTATCATTCCTTGGCTTAAGTGGAGGAATTGAACTCCTACCAACCTAACATATGATCAAATTCCATTCCAATTCCTTCAAAGTCAAATTCATTTGATGAATTCCAATCCAATAAAATTCCATTATGTGAACCAAACGCCCCCTTAGATAAGATGCTACAAGCCTCTCTACTCTTAGAAGGTCAACATCTTACTCAGTAACTTATTGGCCACAAGGTGTTGGTAAACAACATTATTTCTTACCTCGTAACACAAAATATTGTGTGAGAAAAAGAGTTATGGTGAGAAGTGTTAGAAGGGATTTGGACCCCCGATCACTTTTAATCTCAAAGCAACCCATGAATTGAAATTTAGAAGGGAATTGATCCACTGCATCTCATTGGTGTTGCTCTTAAATAAGGATCGATCCAAGGGTCCATAACCCTTCTTACGCTTCTCACCGTAACTTTCATTCTCAGCAGAACCCAACCTTACCTCGTAAACACTACTTACCCGATAAGATTCTATAAGCACTCGGTAAACAACGCCTTGGTTGTTTATGGTTACTTGTAGTTTTATTTGAGTCATGTGGGCCATACTTACATTATCTTGGTCGATTTCCTTGACGATCTCATCAAGGTGAACTTCACCTAAACCGAAGTCTTCACAAGCTTGTTGGAGCTCATCGATCGTTATGTAACCACTCCCATCTTTATCGAAGAACGAAAATGCCGACAACAGATTCTCCTCCCGCTCCAGCTTGTTTAAGTGCACAGTTGCAGCAAGAAATTCGCCATAATCGATCGTTCCACTGTTGTCGATATCTGCCTGCCAGATGAAACATTTTCACAAATTTATAAAATTCCCCAAAGAACAACCAAGAAAAAGACAAAACGTGCACTTACGGCATCCATTAAGTCCTTGATCTCCGACTCCATAAGTTCAGAGCCTACTTTTCTCAGACCCTCTTTCAGTTCCTCGAAAGTAATCGTTCCGCTATTGTCCGTATCTATCATTTTGAACAACTCCTTCAATCCACCAATTTCTTCTTCCGAAAGCCTTTCCGCAATCACCTACACAAAAGCCACGGTTAGCAGCAGTTCCGTCTCACTTGTTCAACAGAAAACCAACGGAAATGAAGCTTACCCGTAAAGCCATTTTCTTGAGCTTGTTCATTGCAGAGAACTGCTTTAGGCGTGATAACACTGCTGAATCAAGCGGCTTATCGGGTGCCATTTTGTCATCAACAATCCACGGGTGGCCTGTTACGCAAATGAGAACCATATTAGTAAAATATTATTACTGTTTATACTTTATACAGCAATCGTGAAACTTTGGTTATGCAACTATTTTCAGCTAAAGTTATTTACATAGAACTTCATGGGCGGTAAGCCGTTTCTTTGGGTTTCTGTCGAGCATTTTCCTTATAAGATCTTTAGCGCTGTCTGTGATTGCAGGCCATGGATCAGATTCAAAATCTAGCTTCGCTTGTAATATCTGACGGAAGATCCCTATTTCAGTTTCTGTAGATAACAACACACGTTTTCGGATAGAAAAAGGTTAAACCTTTAAACCAAATTAAACAGATTACGGTAGAAGATTGTAAGCCAAACGGACCCAGTATATCCCGCACAGAGGTGGGGTAGGATACAGTAGAAGATTACAAAAAATTGTGAATGTACCTGCCCAAAAGGGGGGAACACCGCTCAGTAAGATGTACAAAATAACCCCTGCGCTCCAAACATCGGATTCGGGTCCATAATGCTTACGTAAAACCTCTGGTGCAACGTAGTAAGGGCTTCCAACCACATCGGAAAACGTTTCACCTAAATTTTGGAACAAGAACTTTAGAGAATTAAAGAAGGGAAATCAACAACTAACGTCACACTTGCCATCACGGTGTATTTCTTGAAAAGAAAATTGTTCTCCCACATTTAAAGGGTGTTTTTTTTTTCATGGAACGGAAGGAGAATGATACGAAGAACCAAGCGCTTAACCGATTGAAAAGAACCTTGAGCATGAATGATATCCCACAAACATGTCCATGTCTCAAGGCAATCTTGCGTATTTTATCCCTGCAATACGGAGTTCTTTCTATCGTCTTAATAAAATAGGTTTCACCAAAGAAAACCAGCTTGATGAATTAAGAAAGTAAGAGACCACGCTTCATGTTCTTACAAACTTATGTGGTATAACTTATCCCCTAAATTTTCTGAGTATGAGATTTCTTATGAGAACGTGTGTTTCTATACATTTATGTAACTGATAATCATACATGAATGCACTTTTGGAGTTTCTTGTGTGGTGGGCTAAATCAAGATTTCAATTTCAGAATCAATTCACAGAAAAGCCATTTGTCAATAAAAGCATGTCACAACCCAATCATTTGTGAATAAAAAGCAGATATCTTGTGTTTCTACCACTAGGATTACATCAAAATCATATTCTAAAAGGGGTTTCGAGTGAATACCAATCCCCCATGGTTTCAGAATTACAAGATCAAGAATAACTTGAAGCATCCAACTTATCTAACTAATGAAAAAAATGCTAACATCATTGAAGCACTTGGAAAAGCAAATTAACAACCACCAAACATATATCAGGAAGAAGTCCCCATTAGATGGACCCAAATGCAACTACTTCAATTTTTTGCATTTGTGAAGTAGGTCTTAATCCATGTCACCTACTTCTAGCAAAGTGCAAAATAAAAACGAAAACCCGGTAGGGACAACCAAGTGAATGTTGTGTTATTCACTTTGAACAACACTGAATGTTATGTTATGCACTCTGAATAATACATGATTATCAGACTGAATATGCCACGTGGCGTGCTTCCGGATGTCCACATGTTCGCAGTGAAAAATGAGTTTTCATTTTAACCTGACCCTATGTGTGTGTATAGGTTTGATGATTTGTGTCTAGTCAATGTGGGCTCCAAAGGGTCTCAAGAACAAAAATTAGGAATTTTTCTAAATAAATGGCCAATAATTCATACCATTTCATCTACTTATAAAGGTACCATTCATCAAAACTAAAGAACAAAAGGCAGAATTATATCACCCACACAACAAAACAGAAAGCCAGCACAAAAGCACCCTAAAAATCAAAACTTTAGTGAAGGGTATGATCAAATATTCAAATAACATGCAAAAATCCCCAAATTAGGTACAAATAAAAGAAAACCCACATAGCAAGATTAGGTATAAACATAACCCAAGATAAAAAATCCAAAAAAAGAAAGAAATCAAACCTGGTTTGTAGAAAACAGACAACCCAAAATCAGTGGCTTTTAGGGCAGCATCTTCTTGGGTGGTAGAAAAGAGGAAATTTTCAGGCTTTAGATCCCTATGCATAACACCCAAAGAATGACAAGCTTCAACAACACCAACAATGGTCTTAATCAACTTAGCAGCCTCTCTTTCACTGTACTGACCTTTCTGCACTATCCTATCAAACAACTCCCCACCAGCACACAACTCCATAACAATATGCACATATAAAGCATCCTCATAAGTCCCTTTAATCCTCACAACATTTGGGTGTTCAGATAAATGATGCATTATCTGAATCTCTTTTAAGACATCCTCATAATCCTCTCTGCATATGAGTTTCTTCTTGGGTATGGATTTGCAGGCATAAGGAATGCCTGTGGACTTCTCTGTGCATAGATGGGTTGTACCAAACTGCCCCTGCCCCAATTTCCTCCCTATTGTGTACAAGTGTTGGAGGTTTGGGGTTTTTTGCTTGAGAACCCAATTGGGTTTTGGGTTTGATGATGTGGGTGGGATTGGTTTCTTGATGATTGGGGGTTTTGTGGGTTGTGGTGAAGTTGAAGTTGAAGTTGAGGTTGAAGTTGATGAAGATGACATCTTTTTTGCTTTCTTTTCTCTGAAAGTTGCAAACTTTACCAACTGGGTCAATGCAAGAAATCAAGATTTATGTAGTAGGAGTTGGAACTCACCAAAATATGAACAGGGGGAAAAAGAAAAAAGAAAAAGAAAAAGAAATTATTTTTTGGGACCCAATTGCTCTTATCTCTCTGAATGAAATCTTTCTCTTTCAAGACTAGCTTTTTTTCTGTGTTTGGAAGATGGGAATAGACCAAGTCTTCTAAGTTGGGAAGCAATTTGCAAGAAAAAGGAAAAGGGGTTAAATAATGATATAAATATGTGTTTTAATTGCAATAAAGGTTTTCCTTCAAAAGAAAAAAATTTGCATTAAAGATGTAGATATAGTACATTGAATATAACCTGTGAAAGATTCCACTGATGATGTCTGTTGTGAATTTTTTCTTGATGAAAGAAATTTAAGCAAAAGAAAAAGAAAACGATAAAATATGGCTACAGAAATACAGCATCAACTCGTCCTATCTATTTTGGCTTATTGGTTTTTTAATCATATAAATACGGAGGTGGTTTGCTTTTGAGTTTTGATCATCATTATAATATAGATATTTTTGGTATTTATGAGTTTATTTTCAATGAATTTCTTAAAATGAAGATTTTAAATTTAAATATTTGGGTGGTTGATTAGATTTTCTAAAATGGAAAATTATGAAGGAGATAAAAAAAATTAAATTAAATGTTTTAGTGAAAAACTAAAATTTTTATAAATTGTATTAAATATTTTAATAATATAAATAATAAATGAAAATTCTATTGGAGATTGATTTAATTTCTTTTGAAGATTTTGATTTTGTGACCATGTATTTTAAAGAATTTATTGAAGATGCTATAATGTTGAAAAGCATGTTGGAACAATAATGTTAATTTAAATTTTGATAGATGTTATTGATAGCCATAACTTTGAGTTAAAATAAGAAGGATGATTTTGTTTTTAAAGCTCTAAATGCAAATCAACACATTAAGTTATTGGTATTTTAGAACTTAAAAATTGAATAGAGAGCTAACAAATTTACTCCTTTATCCATCTCCCACAAAATGTTACAAAAAGAGATTTATTCAAGGTGTTTTACGTGTAATTAAAAATTAAAATAGTCATACAAATTCGAAATAAACTTAATAAATATTAAAAGTTGCTATTTTATTTATTTGCCTTTTAATAAAAAAAAACAGTTAGATTTATCACAAAAGAAAATATATTTTTGCATTTATTGTCGATTACTATGTAGAAGATAATCAAACCTTTTGCCTAATTATTTGATTACCTTTGTATACGAACGTTTGTTGAAGATTATCTTTTTTTTTTTTTAAGTTATTAGTTTTATTATATTGAGTTTGTTAGAAATTACTTTTTTTTATAGAAAGATTATGTTTGATAAAGTAAGTAATTATAAGCTAATTTATTTCTATCAACAAAACTTTTTCATAAAAGGTTTGTTAGACAATATATCCCCCTTTTCGTATTTTTATAAATTATAATATGTTTCTTAATCACATTAAATAGACTTACGTTCCAAAAATTAAACCGTTTTAAAATAGATTCGCATGTATAAACTAAAACATAATACGTTTCATTAAAATTGCATTATTATGATTAATAATAGTAACAAAAACATTATTATGCTTAGAGCATTCACAGTGGTGGAACCCTCAAAAACATTACTTACCATATTTTTTCTTACCACGTCATTGTCATCTCAACATACCAATAACCTCTATAAAACTCTATAATGGAGGTTCTTACAAAAACTTCACTTCCTCTTCTTATTTATAATATAATTTTTATTTGTGTAAAATATTATATAACAGAAAAAAAAACTATTACAAGAACATAGGTTCTTGTTCAAGCACCCGGGTTCCAATAAGAATCTGTGACTAAGCAAGAACCTATGTCTCACAGTGGAGGTTCTTGTAAAAACTCTATGAAAAACCTCACGATTAACCTCCATTGTGGATGCTCTTAGGCCTTATGTACGATGGAGCGGTTTCATACAGTTTCCAACTCTCTCTCTCTCTCTCTCTCTCTCTCTCTCTCTCTCTCTCTCTCTCTCTCTCTCTCTCTCTCTCTCTCCTCTCTCTCTCTCTCTCTCTCTCTCTCTCTCTCTCTCTCTCTCTCTCTCTCTCTCTCTCTCTCTCTCTCTCTCTCTCTCTCTCTCTCTCTCTCTCTCTCTCTCTCTCTCCTCTCTCTCTCTCTCTCTCTCTCTCTCTCTCTCTCTTTCTCTCTCTTTGTCTCTTCTAAAACAATTAATAAAAAAATTAGAACCTATGAGAGTATGAAATGTTGATGCTACTTAGACCATCCGCTATGTGGCGTTGATGTGATATGAATGGGTAACACTTAAAAGTCTTTGTATGGAAGGCCTTGTATCTTATTTTTATTCAGCATTAATAATAAAAAAACCATCGATTAGAGACCCAATCCCCCTTTGAGGGCACTTTTCATGCATTATGTGAATACTTTAATTTTATGATCATCTTCTTAAACCAAATACACATGCCATCATCATTCTCATTATTTAAACCAAACATCACTTTTTTTAAAGCATACAATTAGCAAATAATCTTATTAGGTATGATGATACCAAAATACAAAATAATAATAAATTTGTAGGATATTCATAGTTACTTGTGTTAGACAAAAAAGTTCCATCTCAATATTATCAAACAAAATTAAACAATAATGGTGTCAAAACCGAAGTGTACTTTTCAAAAATTATTATTTTAAGTTTTTTAAAAACATGTAAAATGTCTTCATCCCCAAATGGCTCTGAGCCTCTGACGAGATCGGGACCGGACTAGTATAGAAAAACTTGTGGGACCAAAAAGGTGGTATCGAAAACTGAAACATGTGTAATGGTTTGGTTTCGAGACGAAAATATCGGTACCAGAACCACTTAAGACCAAATAATTTAAAATGTATCATATGTGTATCAAAATTTTCTTGAGTTCTGCTTGTGTTGTGTTTGTTTGTTTCTTTCTATGTGGCTTTTCTAGTGGTGCTCTGTTTTGTGGCTTTTCTTTAAGTTGTGGGAGGTGCCTGTTTGTGCTATGTGTTTTGCTTGGTCTTAGACCTTTGGTTTGTTTCTTTTGTTGGTGGGTATTAAAAGTTTCCTTGTGTTGATGTGCATATATATTCGTAACCAAAATACCTTTATAATGTTTCAAATATGTTTTAAAATCAATCCAAACAATTAAAAGTTCAACAATCTGTTGATTTTTTTACATATATGTGGGGGATTGGTTTTTTGATAATGATAAATAAAATTGAAGATAGTATAAATAAGTATTTAGAAACTAGAAAGTTTGAGTTGTTTAGGAGGTGATATATTTGATTAAAAATAAATAAACTTTATTCAAAAGAATTTTAAAACACTACCTTTAAGAGATAAATGATTTATTTATTTTTTTGTCGAATGGCAAGACAAAAGATATTACAAACAAAAACCAACAACACAAAGTTAGAAGCAAGTCGGAACTCGGAACAACCACAAAACGAAAACACCCGACTGAAATCGGCTACATCAATACAAACGAAAACCTTGAAAAGAACCCTTTCCGGAAACGTTAGAAGGAAAGGGATTACAAGATGTAATCCACCCACTCAAACCACTTTAATATTCTAACAAAGATAAATGTTTAAGAAAAAGAAATAATATTTTGTTAATATATTTAATAGTTTAGTAATATAATTAATGTTAAAGTTGCTATAATATAATAGTTGTTGGAGTTATATGCAAAAAAAATTTGGGGTTTTATTTTTTTTATTATATTAAAAAAAATTAACATAGCTATTAAAGATGCTCTAACAATCTCAAAACAACCTTGGCTTTCCGGACTCGAGGAGGTTGGCAAAAAAAAATTCAAAAAATAACTTGCATTTCTTACCATTTGATTAGTAAGATTGCCAATGAAAACCACAAGATTGTGATGTACTGGTTTGGCATGTGGGGGAAGTGTCTAGTTAACTCTTCTAAATTCTACCTTAAGTTCGAATCCAGATGCTTCTAGATTGTGGTCACTGGGGATTAACTCAGAACAACATGTCTTAGCTGTCAGTAAACCTTGCCAGGATTAATCGAGGCAAAGCCTCGAATACCCTTTAAAAAAGATAGCCAATAAATCTAGTTAGTAACAGATTTTAAATTTTAACAATTAGACCAAAAAATGTAAAGCTTAAATTATACTCAATATATGGTATTGAAACTTTATTATTTCGAGCATGTATGAGAGATAGACATTATTCAATTGTGACAAGTATTTTCAGGAAAAATATTATTTAGTTTTATCCTAATCAGCATCATTAAATGTTTACATTATTCAATCACATACATAGTCAAACTTGTAATCCTTATTTAAAAGGCTGTGTACTTTGACTTTAAAGGTTAACACTTAACACCAAATAATATTTTAGAGTTTAAATGTATCAACCAACATTATACTTGGTGTTTCTTTAAAGAAACCTTTTAATACCTTTCTAAGTCTTGTTTATAAATTTCAGATTTGTTTTATTTTAAATTGGAGGTCTAAAAACTTCTTTTCGTTGTTTAAGAGGTGCATCATTTACCTCTTACTTTTTTAGATATAAAATCAAATTTCAAACTTCTTAAAAAGCAAACAATACCTTAGTTGATTGTCTAATTAGTCCGAACTATTATTGAATTTATGCAAACTGTTCTAGTGTATTTATATGTTAATTATAAATAAAACTAGTTTTTTTTATAGAAAATATCATTATTCAAGGCTAGGCCCATAACAATACACGCTTCACAACATCAACTCACTGAAGCATTGTTACTATCCAGAAGAAGAAAAAAACGAAATGCAACATGCCAAGACTTAAACACAAGACGTCTAATATAACCACAAACAAGCTTACCACAAGATCATATGTGTTTTTGATTAAATTTTCTTTATTCAGAATTTATTATTTCCTTCTTGATTTTTCTTATTTTAGAACTTTTTGTTTGTTTGTGTACTTTACAATATATTTACCTGTCTTTTAAAAAAAACTAATATTTATCTGATATAAAATAAAAACTAAATACAACTAACGACATTCAACAATGAATATTTTGTAAGGGATTATATTCTAAAAAACAACACGATCATTCTTGAAAACTTGGTGTTTTGCTCCGTGTATAATATCGCCAAGTTTTTTTGTGCAATAAATTGGTGGTTATCTTTTGTTGTTGTATCTACGATGTGTTCTCAAGTTTTTTTTAGGGAGGAAAGGAAGGGAAATGGAAGGAAAATAGGAGGAAAGAAAAAAATGTTGTGTTCTCGAGTTTTTTAAGGAAATAAAGGAAAGGAAGGGGAGAGAAAATAAGGTTGATTTTCCTTTCAAACGTTTCCTTCCAAACATGGGAGGAAAATGAGGGAAAGGAAATGAGAGATTAAAAAATTAATTAGAAAAATTAAAAAGATTTATAAATTTATACATTTACCCATCAATTACATTATCCTGCAAAATAAGTAAGGGTATATTCGTAAAAACATCTTTTCTTTCCTTTCTCTCCAACTCAAAAACATGGAATTTTATTTTTTTTCTTTCTTTTCCCTTCTTTTCTTTCAATCTCAACAATACAGATAAAATTATTTTTTTCTTTTTTTTCCTCCTCCCTTCCCTTTCTTTTCTTTTCTTGCAAAATTCAAGGGGTGCATATTGTAAGTGAATTTATTGCTCAATAGGATCATTTCAACATCATTACAAACAAGAATACAAAATAGTTTTTCCTAAATTTGAGACATTTTTTCTAATTTCGCACAAGGTGCCAAATATCTATACAACATCCCTGACAATCTTTACAAACTTTTTTTAATCACATTTTCTTCAAAATTGCGTATACAACATGCAAAAAACTATGTCATTTTGATTAAAATATTTAAAGCAATACATTAACTGTCTTTTTTGTTGCTTAACTTAAGTATTTGACCATAGACACTCCTTTGAGTCCGCTCACCATCAACTTGTCAACAAATATCCAAAACCCTCGACTAAGGGGTCGTTTGCTAGACATTTACTGGTTAAGGGCTTATAAATGTCGTTTACCTTTTTAGTTGAACATGACAAAGACCGAGTACGGGAAATGACCCTTACCCGGTACGTGCTTATTGGGTTTGAAATGCGTACTAACAATTCATATACATGACCAAAATGTGGCACGAAAAGGTAAATAAAGATGAATCTCTTGCCCGATAAGAACTTAGTAAGCAACTCTAACGGTGTGTTTGGTACGCAGACAGAATAGAACGGGACACAACAGAACAAAATAGGACAAGACTGGATGGAACGGAACAACTATTCAGCGTTTGGTATGACATGACAAGGGAGGACTAGATCAAACATGACTGATTAAATGATCAATTTACCCCTAATTAGTGATGGCCAAAAATCGATCACGGGCCTGTTATAACCGGTTAGGGATCAGTTTGGTTAAAAACAGTAGTCGGCATAACCGGTTACGGTTAAGGGGTCACGAGGTCTTAACTGGTTAAGCTTAATGGTTAATTGGTTAACCTCGATTGATTATAACCGGTTAAGGACCAGTTAACACTATTTTTTATTTTATTTTATAATGTTTAAACTTTATATATTATTTAAAGATTTGAACTTTAGAATACGGAGAGAGTTGAGAAAGTAGAACTTGCGAGAAACGAATAAGAGTCGAGACTCAAGAACACAAAATCACGAATTATAGCGAGAATTTTGCGTTTTCGTAAGTTGGTATTCAACCCATACACCACACAACTTATTTATAGGGTATATGGGGGTAAAAAGGCCAAAAAAGGTTCAAAAATGAAGCCAAATGGTTCTTAACGGCTATAATAACATATATAAAACGACTATTTTTTGAATTAAATCGGTCCCGATTATAACCGGTTCCGGTTTGGTTACGTAACCAGGTCCGGTTTGGTTATAACCGGTTATGGGGAAAATGTCAAAAACCTTAATTGATCAGATTATCCGGTCTCTTAACCGGTTATGAAGCAGTCCGATTATAACCGGTTGATGACCGGTTCGGTTATCGGTTAACCAACCGGACAGGTTATAACCGGTTGGGTTTGGCCATCTCTACCCCTAATGAGTTTTTTAGTGTTTTGTTCTTTTTACCAAATAGTCAATCTAAATGAAAACCAACAAAAACACAAACAACACAATTTATGTATCAACAAAACTATGGCCAAATATATGTTTAAAAATCATAACTTGCAAGATAAACAAAAGCAATATACATTCTTAGTTGGATTTCAGATCGAGGTTTCGAGTATGAAATGTAGCCCCTGAAAATCAAAATCGGGTGTGATGGATTTCAGATCTCAGATCTTGGGCCATACCAAATTTGGATTTAATTAGGTTTAAGTCTGGGTTTTAGCATTATATGTTTTCTTTTATTTTCCTTTCCCACCAAACTAGCAGAAACTAGAAATCGTATGCAAAACAAAAGTTTAAAATCGAACATCCATATTTTAAGTAACAAGATTTGAATAAAGATACTATCAAATGACAAATCTACCATCATATTAGATATAATGGTTATAAACCTTGTTCTACTTAGTTCTAGGGGTAGGAGAAACATTCTTGTTCTATTTAGTTCCAACGTGTTCCACGTAGGTGTCTGCCAAACATGAGACAAGCGTTGTGTGTTTTGTCCTTCTAGTGACAATTGCACCATCTTTATCTTCTTTGACACTGTAACAACATGTACTGCGCATATAGAAAACTAAACAACGAGTTCCTTAGAGCATCTCCAACAACTTTGATAAAATAGAAAAAAATGGGTTTTGGTTTGCTAAAATGCTCTAATAGCTTTGTTATCTCATTCTCTAAAATACACAATTTTGGAAAATTCTCTAAAATATCTAAATATGGAGAGAAAAATGTTAATTTAACATTTTTCATCAATAACATAATTTGATTGATTATAAATTTTTAAAAAGTTTATTATAATAATAAATGTAGTGTATATTTTGATAATATAAATGATGATAGACTCTGTATAATAGGAAGGAAAACTGTTAGAGATGAAAAATTTTGATTTAAATATTTCATTCTCTATTTTAGAAAAATTATAGAAAAACTATTGGAAACGCGCTTATAAGCTCAAAGTTATAGGCTACAAATAAATTCTACCAATTTTTAAGATGGATATAAAGTTAGTAGGCCGATATGCTACTTTTCTACTTTAGGACGTTACAAGTGACATCAAAATCGATTCTTGTACCGTTAAAATAATGGGGCACATGATGTTTTAATTCATCATGGATGCAGACAATTGAGATGGGGAGCCCTCAACCCCATCTTGTAACGTCCCGTCCTTTGTTTTCCACCGAGTTTCGATTTCTCTTCTTCTTGTAAATTTCGTTTTGTTATTTAGCTAGGTTAGAATCCTTGTGGGCCTAATTAAATAAATTAAGTGGTATTCAATTAGAAGAGTGGGGGCCCACATGTTTCCTTTGAGCCAACATGGGGTTAGGGTTAGGGTTACTTGTCTATTTATTATTGGTGGATTTTGAGAAAAAGCAAGAAAAGGAAAAAGAAAAAAAAAGAAGTAAGGGAGAGAGAGAGAGAATAGACGAAAGAGAGGGAGAGATCGGGAAGAGAAAGAGATCAGAGAGGGAGTCGGCGAAAAGAGGAGGCTGCCGGAAAATTTGGGGTTTCGTCGCCGGCGAAGGTAACCCGCCATGGTCTTCTCGTTTTCTTCTTCTTTCCGTCAACGGTGGTGGTGGCCGCCGGCTTTGGCCGGCCTTGGCCTAGCCGCCGCTGTTGTGCACGCCGGCGACGGCCTTTGTTGTCGTTGGTGTCGTAGTTGGCCGGCGGAGGTAGGGTGGTAAATCACCGCCGTTGCCATGGCCGCGATGGTGGTTGTGAGTCGAGACGGTGGTGGTGGCGGGATGCTCACCGCTGCCGCTGTTGATGATAATCCGGCGACGGTGGTGGGTTCCCGACCGCTGCTGTCGATGTTGATGGCCGGCCGACGGCGGTGGTAGTGGCGGTGTACGCCGCTGCCGCCACGAGGTCAGTCCGGCTACAGTGGTCTGTATGCGTGGCTGTCCGGCGTTGATACCGCGGCTTGCGGCGGTCGATTGTGACATTTATCGGTTCATGTTCGAGTCTAAATTAGTTGTCGATGTTGGGAATCATTGTAGCATATATATACGTGGTTTTAGGGTCGGAAGTAGATTTAATAGCGGTAAGGTGTGAATTCTTTCAGGTTACCGTGAGGATTGTTAGTTTTTGGATTTTGGTGACTTATTTCCGTGCTCGATTTGACTACGAGGTGAGTGGGTTTTCACTTCCAATGTGTTATAATTTTATGTGTGTATACGTGTTACTGGTGATGCATGATGATAATCCGGGTTGCGTGATGACCCGAAAGGGCGGGAAACCGCGGAGACCGGATTGCGGGATGGTCCGGTGAACGGGAAACCGTTAAGCTGTATTGATGTGGATGATTGCGTTTATGTACATATTGTTATGATATGTTGCTTGTGTAACTTACTCACTAAGCTGTTGAGCTTACCCCTCGTGTTTTTAATATTTTTAGGTACGAGTTCGGGTGTCGATAAGGGCAAGGCTCCGGCTTGAGGGTTCCCGGTTGATGGCGTTCCGATCCGAGCATTTTATTCTATTTGTTGACTTTTATTATTGGGAAATTAATATGGTTTGACTTGAGACTTTGTGAATGATTACTTAGTTTTTAATAAATGCAAAGGTTTTTATTTAAAGTTTTATTTTGGAAATTTCATTTGGGTTTGGGTGTTACAACTTGGTATCAGAGCCTAGGTTTAAGAGAATCAGCACACGCACTCGTGGGTGTGTGTGTGGTTGGACTTAAACCAGGCGGTTGGGAATAATCGGATAAGATCGGAACGGCCAGCGGAACCGTCAAGACGGAGGTAAGCTTTAGTACCTTTAAATTATTGTGCACATAGTAGTTTTATTTCGTGACGCATGCATATCTATATTCATGTGATGATGAGCTGTATACGTGATTTTATGTGACCGTCTAGTTAGTGAGTTGAAGTCTAAATAGGATGGTATCAAAACCAAACGTAAACACCTTGGTACGTCGGGGATGGGTCGTCGGGCATGTTCTTGTCTGATTGTTGCTCGGTGGTCTTGATCCGGCTACCATGCATGGTTGGTTATAGTAATACGGCGCCAATAATAGTGTTACTATAAGCACCTGTGTAAGGTTGGATTTGATTAAGTTCTGGGGATTTTAACTGACTGACAACGGCTAGGGATTCAGCATGCTAGGTGGTTAACTGTTACGTATTACGTATGTACATACATGGATCTGTTGTGTTAGCATGCGCGGTAGAAACTAGCCTTAGGGTTGGCATGATCACTATTATTAGGGTTGCGTGTGAATACCTTAGTGGTGCATAGTGATGTTCGTTTAAGCTGTGACTAAATATTTTAAACCTTCAGAATGGTGCTAACCCGAAGCCAGACTGATGATGAGGCCGGACAGTCCGACCACATTGCTGCCCAGATCACTGAGGCCCTGCAGCAGATGCTGCCGGGGCTATTTAACCAAATGAGGGATGAGCTGATTCAGACTGTGGACCAGCGCATTGATGCGGCCCTCACGGCCCGTAGCTTAGGTACTGGGAGCACGAGTCAGTCCCAACCTCGTGGGATTACCTTCAAGGATTTTATGGCGTGCCAACCGCCATTATTCGACGGGAAGAAGGACCCCGTGGCTTGCTACCGCTGGTACTCGGCGGTCGAGGGAGCATTTCGCACTTGTGGGTGCCCCGATGGTTCGAAGGTTCTTTTCGCTGTGAACCTTC
Organism: Centaurea solstitialis; assembly: GCA_030169165.1. Lineage (NCBI taxonomy): Eukaryota > Viridiplantae > Streptophyta > Magnoliopsida > Asterales > Asteraceae > Centaurea > Centaurea solstitialis. Next base: position 93,947,730 of record CM058042.1, read on the forward strand.
TTCGTGGAGCTGCAAAGGATTGGTGGGACCTGACTCTCAAGAAGTACACGGAGGCACAGATCACTGCGCTGACCTGGGAGGAATTCTGGGCCTTGTCCGACGAGGAGTTCGCACCTCGCATCGAAAAGGAGCGGATAGCATCTGAGTTCTTGAAACTGACTCAGACGACGGAGTCGGTGAACGAGATCACTGCGCAGTTTCTGGAGAAGCTGCTGTTTGTACCGGGATACGCGAACGACGAGTCGCTGAAGATGGCTCGTTATTTGGGAGTGCTGAAGCCAGAGATCAAGAAGGCGGTGGCCACGGGGAGGTGTAATGTTAGGAATTATGTGCAGAGTTGACAAACCAAGTGATTACACATCCAATGTTACAAGACACTTGAGGGTCACACCTGTGAGGACCTATAAGTCGAACAAGTTAGATGAAACCCCGAAATGGAGAGTTAGGGTTTATAATAGTGTATTATAAATCAGTTGGGTAATTTCAGTCAGGATTACCAAAGTTGGAGGGTTATTAATTAATTAGGATATTATATATTTATTAAGATAAATAAATATATAATAGTTAATTAATAAAGATTTTATATATTAGATAAATATATAAATTATAATTATCATATGCAAATTCTTTTCCAGCTAATTAAATAAGGAAAGGATTTGAGATAATTATCATAAGGAAACTGGATTCCATACAAACTGTATTTTTCCTCCATATAAATAAAGCCTATGGGTTAAGGAAAAATAACAAGCTTTCAATCAAGAAAAAACCAGTTCTCAGTTTCCTCTCTCTCCTCTCTCACCACCGGCGCCGAATACCCCCCCCCCCCCCCCCCGGGTCGGATTTCAGTTTTTCGGTTATTCGGGTTTCACAGTTCTGCTAGAGGAACGTTCGCTGGTCGATCATTGGTGGATCTATTCTCAAGCAACCAGGTAAATTGATCTAAACCAATAATAGGATTAAAAACTATAACGATAAAAGATCATTAGGCTTAATGGGTTTTTAGCTTTTATCGCTTCCGCATGATTAGATCGGAAACAGCGAGTTTCTGATCACGTGGGTTTTAACAGTTTGTTTTAAACCTATGAGTTATATCAAATCAGCAAGGTTTGATAGATCTGAGATAATCCTCGAGTCAGTTTGATACGAGGATACCCACAAAAACCCAACAGTGGTATCAGAGCCATTGTTTCAAATCGTTTTTAGTTTTTAGTTATCAGTTTATGTGTGATCCGTTAAAATCTGTCTCTTACGTAAAAGATTTAAAAATCTGATTTTTATTATGATCTACCTATAAATTTTGAATTTTATTGTATCGATTGTTGTTCGTACGAAAAACCCGGAAAAACCATCACCAGATTGGTGATGGCTACGGTTGTGACACCACCACCGCACCACCAGCGTGGTGGTGGCGGTGTTGGCTTTCGACCCCATCACCGGCCAAGACCACCGGCCTGGTAGTAACGGCGGTGGCTGTTGCTACTCGCACGATCGATGGCCGCACCGCGCATAGCGGTGGCGGCTTCTGGCTGCTGTGTCCAAACCGAAAACACCACCAGATCGGTGGTAAGGCGACAAAACCGCAACCACCAGAAGCTGCGATAGCAGCGGTGGACGGCGGTGGTCTGTTAATCGCCGGCCAGTGGCGATGGTGGCGTCGTTTACGCTGCTGTCGTCGCCGGCCAGTAGCGATGGCGACGGTGGTCGAACGGAGGCGTGTGGTGGAAGGCGGTGGCTGATTGAACCATCGCTAGCCAAAAACCACCGTGATGGTGGTGACCGATGGCGTTGTAAGACGGTATCTGCGATGGTGGTGGTTCTCGGCCAAAAACATCATCGCCGGCCAAACCGCAGCTAGCGGTGGCGGCGGACGCCCAGCACCACCACCAGATTGGTGGTGGCAGACGGCAATTGGTGATGGTGTTGCTATCACCGCCGTCGTCTCCAGCTAATGATGGTGATGATTGACGACGGTAGCGACAAAAGGCGGCGGTGGCGACTGGTTGTCGTTGCCGCTACGGACCGAAGCTTGAAAGCGGAGGCAGCGCTCACGCGTCGTCGCCGGAGTAACGATAGACGTTCAATTGCAAAACATCGATCATCGCCTGTGGGTGGTGATCGGTGGCGATATTTACACACCGATGGCCGGACCACACACAACCACCGAGGGCAAACCACCCGTTTGGTGGTGGCCGACGTTCTTCTTTCAACGGATTGGTATTGGTTGTTTTTCGAAAAACCCGAAGCGATAAGAAGGGATTAGGATTTTTTTTCGATCTTCGATAGTCTTTCGAGCAAATCGCAAAAACCTGATGGCCCAAGATTACCAGTTTGGCAATGGGCCTATAAAGTCCAGTTTTTGGACCAAGTTTGTGGCCCAAAAAGAATTCGTTTGGTTTTTTGGTTTTCTTATCCTTCTGTTCATTTTTTAACCAATTGAGTTTCGGAATCAATTTTTCATCGTTTATATAGGCCTAATTTTATTAAAACATTAAGGGCCAGTATTATAAATTTTTGGATCGATAAAACCTGTTTAATAGAATTTTGGATAAAAGTTTTTAGATAAAATGGTTTTAGTCTTGTAGAATAGAATTTATTGTTTATAAACTTCAGTTTTACGTAAAAAACCATTTTTCAGTCTAAAGTTTTTAATTCGTAAGACAGTTTGTTTCTCGAATCAGTTATAAAACCAAGTTTTGCGATAATTGAGACAAGACAATTTTAACGGATCCAGGATTATTTTCTCGTAATTATAATATTGCTTTTGTTGCATATATACACATAATTGCGTGATTGCTTGAGAACTATATATGTTTTTCAGTTTGATTTTACATATATATACACGTTATAGTATTTGCCAACTTAGACCCTTGACATATTCATGGGGAGGCCTGCGTGCCGTTTACAACCCCTTATGTAATAATGACCCTAGGATAGAATTTTTCTTTCTTTTGGGATGACGAGGCCAGTGGGAGCTATTCTTCATCTTACCGGAATACTAACAAGCATGGCGAAGCCAGTGGGAGCTACGCAAAGTTTTGAAGTTGTAGAAAAACTAGGTCATTATTGGTCCCTAGGAACAAAATTGGCAAATCCTATAATTATCTGTTTTACAATTGCGTAGTTGTTATAATTATCTGTGTGCATGATTAACTACGTAGTTGATGCTAATAACTGTTAGTTTATTAGATATGTTGTAAAAATATTTTTTTTTAAAACAAGAAGAAATTAGGTTTTATTAACTTTTCAATCGAAAACCTTTAAAGTGAAGCTTTTTTAATAAAACCTAGTGTATTGTTATAAAAGAGCAAAGTTGACAGAACAGTTAGCTTTTGTCAGACGGAAAAGGTTATTGAAACAGGTAGTTTCAATCAACCAGTACACTTTAAATCAGTTAATTTCAATTAGCCGATATTTTAAACAGTTGGTTTAAAATAACATGAATATTTAAAACAGTTAGTTTAGAATATCAATTGCTCTTTATAACAATCAGTGGATGATTATTTTATAAAAAGGCAAAGTTGACAAAAACAGTTAGTTTTAATCAACTAGGTATGCTATTAAAACAGTTAAGTTTTAATTAGCGAGTAATTTTTAGAACAGTTAGTTTTAAATTTACATGTATGTTTCAAACAGTTAGTTTAAAACATAAGTAGCCTTTATAAACAATCAGTTTTTCAAAATCCTGGAAATAAAGTTTTTCAAAACCCCGAAAATCATAGATCAGTAGTGCAACCCATCTAGGGACACCTTCGGCGTAAAGTACATAGGCGTTGTAAGTGATCACACATTCAACGTCTGTGTTCAAACTGAAGCTGAAGGGGTTACATAACTCTGCGAATTATCTCCGGGTGGTACCGGCCAGAGTATAGTGATCAGGTCCCCAAAATGGTGAGATCTGTTTTGGTACTATAATGTTCACCGGGTGGTACCGGGCCAAAAAGCACTTAGAGGGACTAAAAACATGCACAGGTAGTTGCCATAGTCCCGAAAAGATCTAGGAGTCATGTCAGTTAGACATGATTGGTAAAAGTCCTTACCTACCGAAATAAATACGGGTCTGGTGGAGCAAGAACATTACGCACATCAGGACGTATGAAATAAGGATCCTAGTCCAATAAATTGATCATTTAAGGGTTTATTGATATTTTATTGGAAATTAGTCTATTTACAGTTGCTAAGACCAAAAGTTTCATTTTGTGTAGATGGCAAGCACTGTTACCAGCACTAACAATCTTTCCCTCCGATCTATCCTAGAGAAGGATAAACTGACCGGCTCTAACTTTCTCGACTGGGAGCGCAATCTGATGATTGTGCTCAGACATGAGAGAAAGTGGTATGTGCTTGAAGAGCCACTTGGGGAGGCACCTCCGGCAAACGCTCCGGCTGCTGCCAGAAATGCCCACAAGAAGCACTCGGATGATCTCCTTGATGTCGCCTGTCTGATGTCAGCAACTATGAGCCCAGATCTGCAAGCAGGGCTCATAAATACAAATGCTTACGACATGATCCGCCAGCTGAGGGACATGTTTCAGACTCAGGCTCGTACAGAACGCTACGATGCCACCAAAGCATTCAATGAGTGCAAGATGGTAAGAGGGACATCAGTAAGTGACCATGTCATGAAAATGAAACGGCACTTAGATCATCTGGAGAGGCTTGGTCATCCTGTTCCGTTGCAGCTAGCAACAGACACCATACTCAATTCACTGTCAGAAGACTACAGACCCTTCGTAGTCAATTACAATATGAATAACATGGAGAAAACAATAGCAGAATTGCACTCCATGCTTAAGACAGCTGAACTGAATATGGGGAACAAGAACAAGACAAAGGATGTCTTGATGGTGAAAGACGGAGGGGTGAAAAAGAAGAATGGGCAAGCTAGCACCAGTAAAGGAAAAGGACCAGTCCAGGCCATCCAGAGTGCACCCAAGAAAGGCAAGGGCAAGGGCAAGGGCAAGAAGGTTAAGCCAAACAAAGCTAGGACCGAGAATCGCTGCTTCATATGCAATGAGATCGGTCACTGGAGGCAAAACTGCCCTAAGCGTCATGAAGCAGGTATGTAAACCTCAGAAAATTTATGATTGCTTTGTCTTGTCACTTCTTACTTGTTGGTTTACAAGTATACTGACACCTAGAGCAAATGATTATTGCAGGAGGTCAGAAATGAAGTGAAGTGCCCAGAAGTTGCTGAGGATCAGAAGTACAAATTTTTCGATATAAGTCAAGACATTTTGAGATTATGGTTTTAAAAACAGTTATTTTGATTTGTGTTTTAAACAGTTTTTGGGGATAATTATATTTTGGATTTATAATTTTATTTTCAAAATTGCTGTCTTGACATATCTGATCGTGCTTAGTGTTCTTGAATTTGTATGATCCTAGTTGATGCCTATTATAATTACTTTAATGAAATTGAAGTAATTTGTATAAAAACTATCAAAAACACACGAGATTCTATAGGAATGTGTTTTGAGAATAAAACATTTATGAATAATAGTTTTGTGATCCGAAAATGGAGAATTTAAGATATTAACTCAGATAGCGTTAATAACAGCATTTATAAAACTAGAAAGATTCCAAGTTCTGGAATTAGGATTTGAAGCAAATCCAGTTAAGTTTTATAAGAAGAAATTCTCAGGATTAAGTAATCAAGTTTGATCAAGTTTTATTCAAATGTTTTAAAAGGAGAATTTAGGATATTAACTCAGATGGCGTTAATAACAGTATTTATGAAACTAGAAAGATTCCAAGATCTGGAATTAGGATTTGACCAAATCCAGTTAAGTTTCATAAAAGGAAATTCTCAAGGTTCATTACTTGAAATTAGGATTGACTAATCAAAGTTTTGACTAAGTCAATAGTAAATTTTGAGTAATAGTTAGTTTTTATGCAAGTAAGTGGGAGCCCAATTTATTCTTTATCTAGTCTGAGATAAAAGAATAAAAGACATAATTATTGATATATCTCGGAATTCATAAATCCAGGTAGGATAAGAATTCATAAGATATAATTTACCCTTTTAGTTAAAAGGATAAAAGTTTCAAGACCCATGAAACAAAGGTCGTGACTGACTTAAAAATCAATAATTGAAGTGTTGGATTAAAATATATAGCATTCCAGTAGATTTGCCAGGATTGCAAATGGAATCGGATTTCAGGTAGAAATCATTCATCTACACAGCAACTAAGGAAAGTTGCAGTTTTACATATTCAGGAACTGGAAGTTAGTCCAGGTCTCCAAGTTCATGGAATATGATAAAAGTCTAATTATTGTTTTAAGAAGTGTTTGCAAAACAATAATTAGCAGATACAAGTAAACAGACTTGTGTTTTTGGTTATCACTTTGATTAAAATGGTAAACTTTAATCAAAGGGTTTAAAATTGAAGGTAGGTGATACTTCATTTTAGATCAGTATTTAACAAATGTTAAATAGATAAAATGAAAGTTATTAAAGAAAAGACATTTAATTTTGTTATTATTACAGCGTGTAATATGGACTATACAAAATTAGTTTCTTTATCACTTTCACTATTTTGCATGTTTTAATATATCCAGGAATGAAATCAGTCTCCGATTTTTCATTCAAAATCTGTCCGTGACAACTTATCATTGTGGGAGCATGATAAGGCGTTAAAGTCATTGTGAACTTTTAGGTAGTTATGATCAGTTGCTGAATAACAGCTACAAGTGTTGTAGACTAAAAGTTGCACAGATATTTGATAGAGTAGCAAATATCGGACGTGATCCGCGGTTGAGATTACTTCTTGGAATAAAGTCATAAGTGAATCTCACAGTGGTTGTCCCTATCACCTGAGGTATCTGATTTGATATCATGAGGACTACTGGATTCTTAGTGCACTCAACCGCTACGCCGTAACAGGGTGGCTATAAAGGGTGTAACTAGATTCAGCGGAAGCCGTGGTGTCAAAGGCAGATATGCAAGATGGGATTTGCACCTCTTCTCAGAAGAGAGATATTTCTGGGCCCATCTTGACTGACTAAGTATACTGATGAAGTGCATGGCCATGCCCAAACGGACTGATTAGTTCTTTGTCGTTTACCTATCAGTGAAAGTCAGATAATCAAGAAAACAGAATCTTGAGTATTTAGAGTTGACACTTTCCAAGCTCATACTCACAGATGAAATATCGCGATGCAAAGGGAAAAGCCAAGATATACCCAATCAATGAACAGTAGTTTCATAGATACCAATTCCTCACGGAATGTTTATATCACCAATCTGGGTATAAGAGTTCTTGTAGCCTGGTCAGCCTAAGTGCCTGTCTAGGGGCCTCCTTAGGTCAGTGAAATCAAAGGTGGTATTGCCAACTTGCACAAGTGGGAGTCTGTTAGGAATTATGTGCAGAGTTGACAAACCAAGTGATTACACATCCAATGTTACAAGACACTTGAGGGTCACACCTGTGAGGACCTATAAGTCGAACAAGTTAGATGAAACCCCGAAATGGAGAGTTAGGGTTTATAATAGTGTATTATAAATCAGTTGGGTAATTTCAGTCAGGATTACCAAAGTTGGAGGGTTATTAATTAATTAGGATATTATATATTTATTAAGATAAATAAATATATAATAGTTAATTAATAAAGATTTTATATATTAGATAAATATATAAATTATAATTATCATATGCAAATTCTTTTCCAGCTAATTAAATAAGGAAAGGATTTGAGATAATTATCATAAGGAAACTGGATTCCATACAAACTGTATTTTTCCTCCATATAAATAAAGCCTATGGGTTAAGGAAAAATAACAAGCTTTCAATCAAGAAAAACCAGTTCTCAGTTTCCTCTCTCTCCTCTCTCACCACCGGCGCCGAATACCCCCCCCCCCCCCCCGGGTCGGATTTCAGTTTTTCGGTTATTCGGGTTTCACAGTTCTGCTAGAGGAACGTTCGCTGGTCGATCATTGGTGGATCTATTCTCAAGCAACCAGGTAAATTGATCTAAACCAATAATAGGATTAAAAACTATAACGATAAAAGATCATTAGGCTTAATGGGTTTTTAGCTTTTATCGCTTCCGCATGATTAGATCGGAAACAGCGAGTTTCTGATCACGTGGGTTTTAACAGTTTGTTTTAAACCTATGAGTTATATCAAATCAGCAAGGTTTGATAGATCTGAGATAATCCTCGAGTCAGTTTGATACGAGGATACCCACAAAAACCCAACATGTAAGACCTTCGGTGACATGCAGGAGGTAGCACGGGCTCAGGAGCTAGTTTTGGAGGAATTGCAGCAAGGGAAGCGGAAGGCAGAAGATCAGTCGGCACCAGCAAAGAAGTTTAAAGGGGCAAGGACTGACACCAGGAGCGGGACCCCGAGTTGCCCGAAGTGTGGGCGTTACCATCGGGGAGAGTGCAGACCGCGAGAGCTATCGTGTTACAAGTGTGGCAAGACGGGCCACCTCAGCAAGGACTGCAAGGAGACTGCTAGACTCTGCTTCCACTGCTACCAACCGGGGCATATCAAGCCCGATTGCCCTCAGCTGAAGAAGACGCCAGCCCTGACTCCTGCACCAGCGACGCTTATGATCACTGACGGTACTACCAAGGGGAAGAGCGGAGCTACTACTCGTGGACGAGCCTTTCAGATGACTGCAGAGGAAGCACAGACGGCGCCTGATGTGATTACAGGTTTTTCCTTGTTACATTATTATGCGATCATTGTTGGTAGCTTACCTTATTTGTTAGTAAGATTAGTGTATCTGTCGTCAATTGTGTACTTTAGGCATATTTCCTGTCAACTCGAAACCGGCTTTAGTGCTTTTCGACACGGGGGCCACGTGGTCCTATGTGTCGCGTAGGTTCTGTAAGGACTTCCAGATCGAGCTCGGTAATCTGGATAGTCCTCAGGCAATCGACGTAGCTGCGGAGGAAGTGCAGGTGGTCGAGCATGTGTACCGGGGGTGCAGTATTGATATCTTCGGAGTTCGTTTCAGCATCAATCTCATCCCCATTCCCATGAACGGAGTGGACGTGGTTGTTGGGATTGATTGGATGTTTCCAAATCGGGCGACGACTGACGTAGCAGGGCAGCTGGTACGCATCCAGAATCCAAGTGGGGGAGAACTGGTGGTGTACGGCAAGGGGAGAAGGGTATCTACATCCTTATGTTCTGTCGCGAAAGCTCAGAAGTACATCCAGCGGGGGTGTACGGGTTTCTTGGTCTATGCTATGGCGGATCAGGCAAAGGAGAAGAAGCTGTCGGTAGCAGAGGTGCCAGTGGTCAGCGAGTTTCCAGACGTATTTCCAGAGGATCTGCCTGGTCTTCCACCTGACAGGCAGATCGAGTTCGGCATTGACTTGGTACCAGGAGCGGCTCCGATTGCGCGAGCTCCTTACCGTCTGGCTCCGCCGGAGCTCCAGGAGTTATCGGATCAGTTGCAGGAGCTCTCGGGGAAGGGGTTCATCCGCCCGAGCAGCTCACCGTGGGGAGCACCGATTTTGTTTGTAAAGAAGAAGGACGGGAGCCACCGTATGTGCATTGATTACCGGGGGCTCAATAAGGTGACCATCAAGAATAGGTATCCCCTACCTAGGATTGATGACCTGTTTGATCAACTTCAGGGGGCTTCGTGGTTTTCTAAGATCGATCTTCGGTCAGGGTATCACCAGCTGAAGGTGAAGGAAGCGGACGTTCACAAGACCGCTTTCCGAACCCGTTACGGCCACTTCGAGTTTCTGGTAATGCCGTTCGGGCTTACCAATGCTCCAGCGGCTTTCATGGACCTTATGAATCGGGTTTGCCGGCCGATGCTTGATCGGTCCGTGATCGTTTTCATCGATGACATCTTGATCTACTCGAAGACGAAAGAGGAGCATGTGATGCATCTGCGGGAGGTGCTTGAGGTGTTGAGGAGGGAACGTCTCTACGCCAAATTCTCAAAATGCGCTTTCTGGTTAGAGGAGGTTCAGTTCTTAGGCCACATTATTAACCGGGAGGGCATCAAGGTGGACCCAGCGAAGATTGAAGCAGTCATGAATTGGGAAGTTCCGAGGGCACCAACCGAGATCCGGAGTTTCCTGGGTTTAGCCGGCTACTACCGACGGTTCATCCAGAATTTCTCTAAGATTGCGGTACCTTTGACGCGTTTGACGAAGAAGAATGAGCCGTACGTTTGGGGTTCTGAGCAACAGGTGGCTTTTGATACGTTGAGGCAGAAGCTGTGTGAGGCTCCGGTTCTGACCTTACCGGAGGGAGTAGAAGACATGACAGTTTATTGCGACGCGTCTCGGCTGGGTTTGGGTTGTGTTCTGATGCAGAGGGGGCGGGTAATAGCCTACGCTTCGAGGCAGCTGAAGCCTCACGAGGCTAATTACCCCACGCATGATCTTGAGCTTGCGGCGGTTGTTTTTGCTCTCAAGTTATGGAGGCACTACCTGTATGGGGTGAAGTGCACCATTTTCTCAGACCACCGTAGCTTGAGGTACTTCTTGGAGCAGCCGAATCTGAATATGCGACAGCGGAGGTGGCTTGACGTAGTCAAGGACTACGATTGCGAGATTCTCTATCATCCAGGCAAGGCCAATGTGGTTGCTGACGCTTTGAGTAGGAAGACGGAGCACGCGCCGCTTCGTATCTCACATTTGAAGATGGCGGTGACTACCTCCTTTGTGGACTTGGTTCTACGGGCCCAAGAGGAGGCGAGTCGGGAGGAGAACCAGAACGGGGAGCGGATTCGGGGACAGATGGCTGCGTTGGTCAGAGATAGTCGAGGGTTACTGACCAGGTACGGTAGAGTATGGGTTCCTCGGGCGGGCACGGCGCGACAGACCTTGCTTGAGGAAGCTCATAAGTCTAAATTCTCGATTCATCCGGGAGCTACAAAGATGTATCGGGATCTGCGGACGAGTTATTGGTGGCCAGGGATGAAGAGGGACGTGGCTCGGTACGTGGAGTCGTGTTTGACCTGTCTAAAGGTCAAGGCCGAGCATCAGAAGCCTCACGGCAAGATGCAACCTCTTGAGATTCCCGAGTGGAAGTGGGAGAATCTCACTATGGATCTGATCACCAAGCTTCCGAAAACCCCTCGGAAGTTTGACGCGATTTGGGTTATAGTGGATCGTTTGACCAAGAGCGCTATCTTCCTTCCTATCCGGGAGAGTTCGACTGCAGAGCAGCTGGCGAAGATCTACGTGGATGAGGTGGTGTCGAGGCACGGAGTGCCAGTGTCGATTATCTCGGACCGGGACGTACGTTTTACTTCTCGGTTTTGGGAGAGGTTTCACTCGGAGCTGGGTACTAGGTTGCACTTTAGCACCGCGTACCACCCTCAGACGGACGGTCAGAGCGAGCGGACGATTCAGACATTAGAGGACATGCTTCGAGCTTGCGTTTTAGATTTCGGTGGCAGTTGGGATACGTACCTGCCCCTGGCAGAGTTCTCGTATAACAACAGTTACCATTCGAGCATCGGGATGCCGCCGTTCGAGATGCTCTACGGAAGGAGATGCCGTACTCCTATCTGTTGGGGCGAGGTAGGACAGCGTGTTCTTGGTAGTACCGAGGTTGTTCAGAGGACCACAGAGGACATACAGAGGATCCGGGAGCGATTGCGGATGGCTCAGAGTCGACAGAAGAGCTATGCTGATCGTCGTAGGTCGGATTTGGAATTCCAGGTGGGAGACCGAGTTCTACTCAAGGTTTCTCCTTGGAAGGGCGTGATTCGGTTCCGAAAGAGGGGCAAGCTGGGACCTCGTTACATCGGACCGTTCACCGTTCTCGCGCGTGTTGGCAAGGTGGCTTATCGTTTGGAGCTGCCTGCGGTACTAGGCCAGATCCATAGCACTTTTCACGTTTCGCAGTTGCGTAAGTGCCTCGCCGACGAGACGGCGCACATTCCTTTAGACGATATTCAAGTGGATGAGAGCCTGGACTACGTCGAGAGGCCGGGTAGCAGTGATAGACCGGAAAGTGAAGAGGTTGCGAAGCAAGGAGATCGGAATCGTGAAGGTGCAGTGGCAGCATCGGAAGGGTTCCGAGTGGACCTGGGAGCCGGAGGCAGAGATGCGGGAGCATTACCCAGAGCTCTTTTCAGATTGATTTCGGGGACGAAATCCTGGTAAGTGGGGGAGAGTTGTAACGTCCGTCCTTTGTTTTCCACCGAGTTTCGATTTCTCTTCTTCTTGTAAATTTCGTTTTGTTATTTAGCTAGGTTAGAATCCTTGTGGGCCTAATTAAATAAATTAAGTGGTATTCAATTAAAAGAGTGGGGGCCCACATGTTTCCTTTGAGCCAACATGGGGTTAGGGTTAGGGTTACTTGTCTATTTATTATTGGTGGATTTTGAGAAAAAGCAAGAAAAGGAAAAAGAAAAAAAAAAGAAGTAAGGGAGAGAGAGAGAGAATAGACGAAAGAGAGGGAGAGATCGGGAAGAGAAAGAGATCAGAGAGGGAGTCGGCGAAAAGAGGAGGCTGCCGGAAAATTTGGGGTTTCGTCGCCGGCGAAGGTAACCCGCCATGGTCTTCTCGTTTTCTTCTTCTTTCCGTCAACGGTGGTGGTGGCCGCCGGCTTTGGCCGGCCTTGGCCTAGCCGCCGCTGTTGTGCACGCCGGCGACGGCCTTTGTTGTCGTTGGTGTCGTAGTTGGCCGGCGGAGGTAGGGTGGTAAATCACCGCCGTTGCCATGGCCGCGATGGTGGTTGTGAGTCGAGACGGTGGTGGTGGCGGGATGCTCACCGCTGCCGCTGTTGATGATAATCCGGCGACGGTGGTGGGTTCCCGACCGCTGCTGTCGATGTTGATGGCCGGGCCGACGGCGGTGGTGGCTCCCATCGCCGCTGCGGCTATCTTAGTTGCTGCTGTCGATGGTGGTGGCGGTTAGTTCCATCGCCGCTGCTGCCATGTGCCTTTTGAACGGCGGTGGTAGTGGCGGTGTACGCCGCTGCCGCCACGAGGTCAGTCCGGCTACAGCGGTCTGTATACATGGCTGTCCGGCGTTGATACCGCGGCTTGCGGCGGTCGATTGTGACATTTATCGGTTCATGTTCGAGTCTAAATTAGTTGTCGATGTTGGGAATCATTGTAGCATATATATACGTGGTTTTAGGGTCGGAAGTAGATTTAATAGCGGTAAGGTGTGAATTCTTTCAGGTTACCGTGAGGATTGTTAGTTTTTGGATTTTGGTGACTTATTTCCGTGCTCGATTTGACTACGAGGTGAGTGGGTTTTCACTTCCAATGTGTTATAATTTTATGTGTGTATACGTGTTACTGGTGATGCATGATGATAATCCGGGTTGCGTGATGACCCGAAAGGGCGGGAAACCGCGGAGACCGGATTGCGGGATGGTCCGGTGAACGGGAAACCGTTAAGCTGTATTGATGTGGATGATTGCGTTTATGTACATATTGTTATGATATGTTGCTTGTGTAACTTACTCACTAAGCTGTTGAGCTTACCCCTCGTGTTTTTAATATTTTTAGGTACGAGTTCGGGTGTCGATAAGGGCAAGGCTCCGGCTTGAGGGTTCCCGGTTGATGGCGTTCCGATCCGAGCGTTTTATTCTATTTGTTGACTTTTATTATTGGGAAATTAATATGGTTTGACTTGAGACTTTGTGAATGATTACTTAGTTTTTAATAAATGCAAAGGTTTTTATTTAAAGTTTTATTTGGAAATTTCATTTGGGTTTGGGTGTTACACATCTGTAAGTAGAGAAAGATGGTTAAGGTATAAGAAAGAGACAATGGGTCACTGGAATAGATATATACTTGCCGAATATGCAGGTCAAAGAAAACCTCGGGTGAAGATGGCTTGGGTGAGGGAGGAAGGATTAGAAGATGGACACACAAGAAATGCTTAACGGATGTGAAATTATTTTTAAAACTTTATCAGAAAAATAAACAAAAAGGCATAAAATGTCTCTTACTTAACGGATAAAATTTAAAGGTGTTAGGGTAAGAATCTAGCTAGTAATGAAATGCAAATTATCCGTACATTTTTTAAAAAAAATATACCATATTCAAAACCTGAGTAAATCAAAGGACCGATGATGTAATTTACTCTTTTGTATCCGGTTCTCGAGTTTAATAAGGAAAGGAAAAGAAAGGGAAGGGAAGAGGAAGTAAGGGGAATCCTTTATTTTCCTTGTAAATCTTTCCATTTTTTGGATGATAAGATTTAAGATAAAATAAGCCCTTAACTCCCCTCTTCAAATCCCTTCCTTTTCTTTCATTTGTTAAATAAAACTTGAAAACACAATTTACTGGTTTTCTTTCCAAATCGTTTCCTTTCCATTGCTAAAAAACATTCGAGAACAAGGCTTAAGAATATACTCAACCTTATCTAATCTAAGGGGTGTAAACGAGCCGAGTCGAGCCAAGTATCAGATAGTTCGAGTCGAGTTGTTAGTATCTCGAGTCGAGTTTTGACGAGTTTTGACCAAGTCGAGTTTTAACCGAGTTTTGACCGAGTCGATCTCAAGTAGCTCGCGAGTTGTCTTGGTTTAAGCCGAGTCGAACCGAGTATCAGGTAGTTCGAGTCGAGTTGTTAGTATCTCGAGTCGGGTTTTATTCGAGTCGAGCTTTGACCGAGTTTATTCGAGCCGATCTTTGATCGAGTTTTGACCGAGTCGATCTCGAGTAGCTCGCGAGTTGGCTCGGCTCATTTACACCCCGTGAACTACAGGGACGATTTATGTAAATACTAGAAAAATCCATAATTTCACCGGCGGTCCTCAATCTATTAGCACCTGTCGCAGTTGGCCCCGTCAAGGAGCCATGGATGCACCCCAAATTGCTGCTCTCTAAAATCCATCGAGAAGAGAAGAAGCATTGAAGCCCTAATCATCATACAAGATCGACTCTCCCTGACGATATCGAACCCTAGTTAGCCAAGCGGAGTTGATTGTATCTGGTTAAAATCTTGATTAGGGATTAGAAAAAGCAGTAAAAGATGAAGAAGAACAAAATTTTCCGAAAAAGAGATAGAACAGTAGAAGAAGATGAACAAACTGGAGTTGCAGAAGAAGACGGTAATGAAATGCGGTACGTTGTTTTGATGTTCTAATGTGTGTTTTAGTGATTCTGATGTTCTGCTAGGGTTTGTAGATTTTGTTTGTAGAGATTGAAGGGCTTAAATTAACCTAATTATCTTTTTAGTTTGGATGTTTTAATACATATTTGATGCAAGATAAACTCTTTTACTCCCTAAAAGTGTCACACTATGAATTTGTATATGAGATGAGGTACCTTGGTAAAGTTGCAGCAAAATATTTGTTAATTTTGCTAGAGTTGAACTTCAAGTGGTTTAATGGTGATTGATGAACACAGATTGGCTTTAGAAGAGATTAAGTTTCTTCAGAAACTGAGGGAAAAGAAGTCAGGAGTTCCGGCGATTGTTAAAACAGGGCAGACGGCTGCAGCCAGTGGAAGCAACAATGCCGGTGGGTTGGTTTCCAAGGGCGGTGAGAAAGGTGAAGGGGATGGAGAAAAAGATGACTTGGTTTTACAGGATACCTTTGCTCAGGAGACTGCTGTCATGGATGAAGATCCACATATGTATGTACCGTTGCTACCTCATTTTGTGCATTTTTATCGGATTTATTTGGATACATGATATTCTACTTTGCTTTTGCCTGAAAATGATCGATTACTATTCCTACAACCATGGTTGGGTGACGCGTTCGGAAGGTCTAGACATGATTTGTGGCAAGTGGCAACCATTTGTTCCTACAACCATGGTTGCTGCAGACTTCAAATTCGTTACTAATATTCTTGAATAGCCTAGTGGTAAGGCTTGGGCACTACATAGTGGTGAACCCGAGTTCGAGCCCTGGGGGACGCATTCTGGAGGTACGGGGGCTTCGACCCCGGGCTGCATGCTTTAGCAGTCGGGCTTTGGCCTAAAATTGCCGAGGATTAGTCTGGGCCCAATGTGGTCTAGGATACCTCTTCCAAAAAACATCTTATAGCCACCCAAAGGAAAGGTGAATGCTATGAAAGCAAAGGATTATAACTTGATTATTCCATTAAGACGTCTCTGCTAAATTTAAGTTTAAGTGATATTATTCTTGAATAATCTGTATCGTCTCGACACCTTGCAGCCACCAATTGGACAAAAGTTGATTGATCTATTTGGCTTCAACTTTTCTAATTACAGTTAATAATTTTTTATGGGAGTACCATTGAGCTGCATCTTTATGCTATATAGGTTGAGCATCTATGTGCTACCTCTGTGTTGATTGAGATAAATTGAGTTTCGTGTTTGTTATTTTTAAAAAAAAAAGTTGAGCACCACTTAGCTTTATATGCACTGAGTGAACAAGAGAAAAATAGGAGCTGTACAGAGAAAGTTAAATGAGGCGAGCTTGCTGCTCCTAACTCCTTAGAAATTTGGATGCAACCTTTCTGTCTATCAAACTGAAAAACTAACTAAATAAATTTTCAAACTCTCTCCCTCTCTCTCTCTCTCTCTCTCTCTCTCTCTCTCTCTCTCTCTCTCTCTCTCTCTCTCTCTCTCTCTCTCTCTCTCTCTCTCTCTCTCTCTCTCTCTCTCTCTCTCCTTTCTCTCTTGTGTGTGTGTGTGTGCCAATTATAAATTTTATTGAGGCAAATAATTTGAACTCTTAGGTGGCTTCACTGGAAAGGATACTTGATGCATTTGTGCCAGAATTATCTTACTTGGGGTAGTATATACAAGATAATAACTTACCAATCTTTTTGCTGATGAGCAGGTTAAGATATGTTGAGCAAGAGTTGGCTAAGAAAAAGGGGAAGAACATTGATGAGGCAGATCAAGTTGAGAATGATATAAAACGTGCGGAGGACGAATTATACAAAATTCCCGAGCATCTTAAGGTGAGTAGGTTAGCTTTATGTAATTCCTTCTCTTTCGTGAGGTCTTTGCTGGATGAAATCCAAACTTACACGCAAGTAAATTTTACTCCTTTACAGTGCTTGTGAAAAGTCTACACAGCATACTCTGTGATTATATCAATTTGAAGCAAATGCATAATTATGCTTGCATAGGAAAATATGTATGATAAAAGGTGGCTCTGAACAAATAAAACAGAAGTGATGTAAACTTAATATTATTTGGACTTGTACCGATAAAAGAAGCTCTCTCTTTATGGACCTTTACCGATTAAAAGAAGCTCTCATGTCAGCATGTGGTTACTCTATGCTCTAATGTAGGAATCTGAAACCATGCTATATTTGGACCAAAGGCTTAGGCTATTGGCTTCCCTGCCTAACATGTTAAAGACTTATAGGCTATTGGTTAGGGAGTCAGTATTTTTTTTATTGTTTTGCAGAGCTGGGAGATGTGAATTGCTGAAAACAAAGGACAGAAAATTTAAAAATTATTCTTTGCTGTAGAAATGGATACCAGCTACAATTTGTACATGGCCAAGAACAGTATTAACAAAAAAGAATGCTGGCTGAATTTTGGGATGGTTAACCTTGCCTCTGCTAAACCATATTGCTCAGCTGGATTCATTTAACAGTTTAAATGCCTGTTCAGGAATTTGGTCGACATATTATTGTTAGTATTATTATTATTGTTGTTGTTGTTGTTGTTATTATTGATGACAGTGAATTCATGTCACATCTTGAAAGTGAACTCTTGTCTTTAAGCATTTTTGGCTTAACGCCGAATCATCTATATCATATTCTCTGTTTGGATTTTCTTATTTCCATTGTAACATAAAGAAACAAAATATTTAGCATATGCTGTAATTAAAACTTTCCATCTGTCTACATCAAGGAGTGATCAATTTTACATTTGTTGTAATATTTTGTTACCTGATTACTAGCTAAAAGAGAAAGCGAAAGAGACCTGTGTTATTGCTCCTCCTAAGAACTTTTATTCATGATTCACGAACTTGTAATGCTTATTTTAACAATTTCAACTGTTTACTTAGGTCAAAAGACGGAATTCGGAGGAAAGCTCTACTCAGTGGACCACTGGAATCGCTGAAATCCAGCTTCCCATTGAGTATGTCTTATTATTATCTCTCTCTGTCATTTCTTCCTGGTATTTTATGACAATTGACAAAACATTTCTTCCTTTTTCTCTGAAAGAATGCATCCATGGAACTTTGGTTTCTTTAAAACAGTTGGTACTAAATGGAAGGACCCTGAGGGTATAAGAATTTATTGCATCTAATGCTATTGGGTTTGAATTTGTATTGCTAATGTTACTGGCTTTGGATTGTTCATTGCCTCTTGCCTCATAAAGGGATTTGTTAATTTGCTATGTGGCTGAAACCTTGCAGATTTAAGCTGAAAAATATAGAGGAAACAGAGGCTGCCAAAAAGCTCCTGCAGGAGAAGAGGCTTATGGGCCGAGCTAAAACCGACTCTAGCATACCTTCAAGCTACAGTGCCGACTATTTCCAACGTGGCAAGGATTATGCAGAAAAACTCAGGAGAGGTATGTAATAACCGCTTCTTGTCTCCTATCCAGTAGTCCTATGCACATCTTTCAAAATGTATACTTGCTACACTGTTTAATTAACTAAATGACAATTTTACTCTTAATAATGAATTTCTCCATTTAAAAAATAGACTTGTATTTGAAAGTGAACACTTCTCAATTGTTTGCATATGGACCCTACACTGCAAGTTTGCATCAATTTTGACTTGTCATTGTAAAACCAAACCAAATCAATCGAATCTGGTGAATCACACGAAGTGGGGCAGGATAGGGTAGAATGTAGGCAATACATCTTTGTTTATAGCACTAACAGTGTTAATGGACGATCCACAGATCATCCTGAGCTTTACAAGGACAAAGGGGCAAACAACAATGGAGAATCTAGAGCCAACGATACTGCTGCAGTAGATGGAGGAGGTGGTGGTGGTGGCGGTGCTGGAAGACAAGCTGCAACAGATGAATTCATGCTTGAGCGGTTTAGAAAAAGAGAACGCCATCGTGTAACCAGGAGATGACAATCGAGTTTGTTTGTTTTACATCCTTGATAGACGCCTCATAGTTATTTATAGCCTGTGTTTGTCATTGGATTAGATCCAGAACTGGCTTGTTGAATCTTATGTTTTTGGCATATTATGAAAATTTGTTTACAATGTATACATTCGTGTGGTTATTTACACAACTCTGTTTACCTGCAAACTTTTCATCATGTATCGTTGCATCCTTCGTCTGATTTACTTAACGCAAGTTAAGAAGGGACCGGTTATAACCATTCAGTGTTTATCAACTATTAATTTTTGGAAGGACCGGCGAGCAAGTTTTTTTGAAAATAAAGACCTTCATTCACCAGCAGTATTTCTAAGACCTTCATTCACCAGCAGTATTTCTTCATTTATCATCATGGTCAAAACTTTTAACAAATTCATTCATTTATCATCATGGTCAAAACTTTAAACAAATTCATTCATTTAAAGGTGACTAAAGATTTAAAAATCAACTCATCCAGTTTTGACAAATTCATTCATTTAAAGGTGACTAAAGATTTAAAGTTTTGACAAATTCATTCATTTAAAGGTGGCTAAAGATTCACAGTTTTGACAAATTCATTCATTTAAAGGTGACTACAGATTTAAAAATCAACTCATCCAATTTTCAAAGACGTAGGAATGTTTATACCATTTTAAGAAGAAAAAAAAAAGTTATTCTCGCATGATTTTTACTCTACTCTTTCATTGATCAACAGTATTAAACTAAAAAAGTCGGACCAAACTCGATAGTTACAAATTTTGGGCTAGGGACCCGTCATACCATAAGCAGTTATATATAACCGGTTTTTGCCCTACTTTGCACCAACTATCGAGCATTGAATGCTGAACCCCTGAATTTGTCTAACGATTAATGGAATTCTCACGTAAACTTTCCAAAATATTATTGATCAGAGATATGACCTATAAAGATCAAAAAGTCGAAAACATTGGCACCCAAGTGAAATCGGTCTCTTAAAACACACCCAGTTGATCAAAATCCACCATCGGCCTATTTCCTGCGCTTGAGTGGACCAGTTTTGAAGCCACTCTTGGTCGGTTTCCCCCACGGAGTCTTCGAAACCCCGCCTCTACATCCACTACTCTTACTTTTACCTTCACCACCACCATGCGGATGGTCCACCGGGTTCATAGCGACTCCTCTAACCACTGGCCTGCGACCTAGCCACCGGCTATGACCAGCCTTCCTCAGCTTCTTAGTTGCGTGCTCAGGGTTCGACACCACTCCAATGGTCGCCCTGCAGCTAGAATCGATCAACTTCTCGACACCAGAAGGCAGCCTGATTAAACACAGCTTAGATGCAGCTGGTTCCTTCAAGATCTTGGCAGAGGTGCCGGCAGCACGGACCAGCTTCCCTCCTTGACCAGGGTTCATCTCGATGTTGTGAATGATGGTTCCAATTCGCATCATGGATATGGGCATGCAGCTGCCGACCTGTGAACTGATGTCCAGAGAGAACATTGGGTTGTTGTTCATCATCAGCGAGGCTTTTTTCACCAGATTGTTGTCTGTGTGATTTCTGATTGTAGCCATCTGCAAAAGAGATGGTTGTTGGGAATAAATACACAGAAAGATGAATAAACCAAACCAAATGAGGCTAGCATATTCCACCGGAAAGTGGGGTCTGGAGGGTAAGTTGTATGTAGACATGACAAATAAAAACCAATATTTGAGTCATGTGGAAGAGAGAAACATACTGGAAGATGAGCTAAAAGAGCGCTGGATTGGAGGGTGGTAGACCAGCTTGCTAAATAAAGATGAAGAAACAATGCGACCTCTGGAGAACAGTGCCATTGTAGCGGGTGCCTGTGCAAATTAAACAAAGAAACTGGTACATGAGAACCAACAGTTCATGATGAATAATTAACTAAATATGCATCGACCATTCATCATGAATATCGTTTAATTTCATGATATTCGTCAAGAATACCTACCATGATATTTGTCATTGTAATAATTCATGAATAGTTGGTTCTCACGGTTATCAAGATATTTATTGTTCTCAAATGAACATGACCCTACCAAAATAATCCCTCTATTGCATGTGCTCAACAGGGTTAGGTTCCAGTAAGATGTGCCAAATTTGGTGAGAAGTGTGAGAAGTGGTTACCAATCGTTGGATGAAAAATGGACGGACATTAGGATGAGATGCACTAGATCAATTCCCTTTTAAGCCGCAATTCATTGGAGGGTATTTGATTAAAAGTGATCAACTGTTTAAGAACACTTCTCACATGATCCTATGTCGTGCTCAACAGTACATTTTTTGCCAACTTATTAAATTGAAATTATTATTGCCATCAATACAAGGACACCATACTGATTTGTGCCAAAATTCCCTATTTTGTCATTATTTCAGCCTTTCAGGTCCGGGTGTTTAAGACATTTGACTAATTGTCAAACAATTCATCTCTTGAACCATGTGTTGGTCAATGTTGAAATCAGCGGGATTGAGAGGAAAGACATTTATCGCCTGCTACCTATCCCTACTTTCATTTGTCACAACCAAATAATTTTTTATCACATTTCCAACACAAACCTTGATAACATAAACATAAAGGCAGCATCCTGCATAATAAAATGATCATTCTAAAATATGGCCACAGCAATGCATTACACTTTCTCAGAAATCGGTGTAGCATGTACAAAAGACAACATATTAGAACCGTGTTAACTCATGGCAATGTGAACAAATCGAAATTTCAACAATGAGATGACTGTCACACATCGAACAAAGATTTCCAGGTTAGGTAAAAAGATAAAGAAAAAAATTAGTCATTTGCAGCATGCATGGAGACCACTTCACTGAGTATAGGACTCCCTATATTTAGGATTGTAATTAGAGGAACACAGAGCAGAAGTGTATTCGTTTATGTTTTACTGAATGAATAATTACAAAGAAGAGATGTGAATATATAGACACGACTAACAAAACCCTAAACTAGCAAAGGCCCATACGGTCCATCAGAAACCCTAAAAGGATTCTATATTTACATATATTCTAACACTCCCCCTCAAGCTGGAGCATAGATATTAATCATGCCCAGCTTGCTACAAATATAAGTGACTCGACTCCCGGGTAGTGCTTTGGTGAAGACATCGGCTAATTGATCTCTGGTTCGGATATGGGGAGTTGAGATAGTTCCATCCTCTAGCTTTTCCCGAGTGAAGTGACAATCTACTTCAATATGTTTCGTCCTCTCATGAAACACCGGATTGTTCGCAATATGAACTGCTGCCTCGTTGTCACACCATAGATTCATTGGTTTCGACTGACTGAATCCAATCTCACCCATAACATTACGTAGCCAAATCAGCTCACAGGTAGTTTGGGCCATTGCACGGTATTCGGATTCTGCACTTGATCTTGATACAACGTTTTGTTTCTTGCTTCTCCAAGACACCAGATTTCCTCCCACAAAGACACAGTAGCCTGTCGTTGATCGTTTGCTTGTGGGGTCTCCATCATAATCAGCATCCGTAAACCCTTCTATGTTGTGATGACCATGGTTTTGGTATTTGATGCCATAACCAGGAGCTCCCTTCAGATATTTCAGAATATGACAGACGGCATCCCAATGCACGGTTCTTGGGGATGACATAAATTGACTTACTACACTTACTGGAAAAGCAATATCAGGGCGTGTGATCGTCAAATAATTCAGCTTTCCCACAACTCTTCTATACCTCTCTGGGTTTTCGAGAGGGTCCCCATCATCAGCTTTCAATTTCACATTCGGGATCATAGGAGCCTCACAAGGTTTTGCATCAATCATACCAGACTCATGCAAAATGTCTAAACAATATTTGCGTTGAGATAAGCAAATTCCCTTGTGATTCCGAGACACTTCAATTCCCAAGAAGTATTTCAATGGACCAAGATCCTTTGTCTGAAATTGAGACGCAAGAAATTCTTTCAATCTCTTGATTCCATTCTCATCACTGCCAGTAACTACAATATCATCAACATAGACCACTAACACGATACATCCAGATTCAGACGAGGCAAAGAATACCGAGTGATCATGTGAACACCTTCGTAACCCGAATGTGGTAACTACAGAACTGAACCGACCGAACCAGGCACGGGGAGATTGTTTTAAACCATACAGAGACTTCCGTAACTTGCAGACTTTACTACACTCCCCCTGAGCAACAAAACCGGGTGGTTGCTCCAGATAGACCTCTTCAAGTAAGTCACCGTGCAAAAATGCATTTTTCACATCTAATTGATGAAGAGGCCAATGGTAAGTAGCAGCCAGAGAGATGAACAAACGAACCGATGATAACTTAGCAACTGGAGAGAATGTCTCTGAATAGTCAACCCCATAGGTTTGAGCATATCCTTTTGCAACCAACCGAGCTTTTAATCTGGCTACCGATCCGTCTGGATTAACTTTTACAGTGAACACCCACTTACACCCAATAGTCTTCTTGTTTGTCGGTAACTCTACCAAAGTCCACGTGTTATTGTGTTCAAGAGCATTCATTTCTTCGATCATAGCATTTCGCCAACCAGGATGAGCTAAAGCTTCTCCAATCGTTTTAGGAGTGGGTATAGAATCTAATGAAACAACTAATGATCGGGAAGCTGTAGACAGCTTAACATAAGACACATATGAATTGATCGGATAAGTGCACGAACGTTTTCCCTTCCGAAGAGCAATAGGAACATCATGATCTGGAGGAAGAGAGTCTCCTGCTGTCTTGGAATCGCTGGTGGATGGCGATTCAGACGTTAGAACATTAGAATTGGGAATGTCTGTTGTCAAAGGACACTGATTGGAACTTGGATCCGCCGGAGGAACCACAGACGGTTCAGAAGTAGGTCGTCGTTGCCTACTGTATACATGAATCACTGGAGGTCGTTCTGGTTCTGAAGATGGTTCTGCAGACTGTTCAGAGGCAGATGGAACTGGGAAGTTCATAGTCGAACTCTGAGTCGGTAAAGTATAGATTAGCAAGTCATCCTGGTTTTCTTGATTGGTACAAGTGGAAACCGGGTAGAAAGGCACTTCCTCCACAAAGGTGACATCTCGTGAGACAAGGTAACGATTGAGGACAGGTGAGAACATGGTTGTAAAAATCGGATTCCTCGGCCGAGTACTCGCCGAGGAACCGGGAATCGGTGGTCAACCGTTTCGATTCTTGGCTAATCGGCCATCTTCCACGGCCAGGGAGAAATCGGCCCAAATCGCCGAGTAATCGGCACAAATCGGTCCAAATCGGTCCAAATCGGACCAAATCGGTCGTTTCTTGCTCGATTTTTGCTCGACGATGGAGATGGAGGCGTACCTGGAGGTGAAGAAAACCGGCGACAATGGCTATTGTGGCGGCAGAGGGTGGTGGCCGTTTGACTATTTTTTACGAGAAACAGACTAAATGAGGAAGAGAAGGAGAAGAATTGACTATTGAGAGCGGCGTTAAAGAGAAAGAGAGAGAGAACTAAGAGCGGCGTTAAAGAGAAAGGTCTTGGATTAGGGCACAATTACTTGTCATTCTAGCATTAAAGTCTATAAGCCTCCCTTTACTTTTAAATATTTACACTTCTGATCCTTATATATTGAAGAATTAAAGAAAATATCCAAAAACTAAGCATATACTCTAATTATATATACATAATTATGAAATTTATATATAAAATTTCCAATCCGAGTACTCCCCGAGTACTCCCCGAGTACTCCGAGTACTCGCTCCAAGGGGGTCGGCCGATATGGGAATGATTTCCGAGTTTTGCAACCTTGGGTGAGAAACATCTATAACCTTTCTGAAGACGAGAATATCCCAGGAAAACACATTTGAGAGACTTTGGATCTAACTTACTAAGGTGAGGTCGAGTATCTCGAACAAAGCAACTACAACCAAATATCTTCGGTTCAATTGGGAACAATTGTTGACCAGGAACAAGAACCGACATTGGAATCTCACCATGCAAAACGACAGATGGCATACGGTTGATTAGAAAGCAGGAAGTAGCGATTGCATCTGCCCAGAATGGCTTCGGTACAGCCATTTGAAATAATAGTGCGCGAGCCACTTCAAGAAGGTGGCGATTCTTTCGTTCAGCAACTCCATTCTGGGCAGGTGTATCAACACAGGACGATTCATGACGAATACCTTGTTGAAGCATAAAAGACCTAAAGGTTTCTGAAGTATATTCCTTTGCATTGTCGCTACGCAAGGTTTTCACAGAAACACCAAATTGTGTTTTAATCTCAGCAACAAACGTACAAAAATGGGTGAAAACTTTAGATCGATTCTTCATTAGATATAGCCATGTAACCCGGGAGAAATCATCCACAAACGTAACAAAATACTTGAACCCGCTTTTAGACGTGACAGGGCAAGGTCCCCATACATCTGAATGAACCAATTCAAACGGGGATGCAACTCGCTTATTATCTCTTGGGATTAAGTGAACACGGTGATGCTTAGCGAATTGGCATGAGTCGCAATTTAGCGATGACAGATGTGAAAGTTGAGGATATAATCTCTTTAAATTTTGAAGAGATGGATGCCCCAAACGACAATGTAGTTCGAAAGGAGATGCTGATGCCAAGCCTGCTTGTGATTTTAGCTCCTCAGGTTCAAATATATAGAGTCCACCCGATTCTCGTCCTCTACCAATGATTTGCTTTGTTGAAAGATCTTTAAAAATACAATGATAGGGATAGAATTTAACACTGCAGTTCAGTCCACGAGTAATTTTGCTGACTGATAGCAAATTAAACGTAAACTTGGGTAGGCATAATACGGGTGATAATGACATAGATTGAGAAAGTCTAACTGTTTCGGACCCAATCGCTTGCAAGACAGATCCGTTAGCGACTTCAACCTCATGGAAAGATCGATGTTCACTGAAGTTATAAAGTAGATTACGATTACCTGTCATATGATCTGAAGCACCAGAATCAATGATCCAATTGGAGGGGGATGATGCAAAGCATTTACCAGAGTCAACAAATGCAGCAGTGGAAGTGGAGTTCTCAGCTCCAGAGGACTTGTCACCAAATTTATCCATGACAGAGTAGACTATAGCTTAATCAGACAGATTTGACTCAGAACTCAGTGTACCCTCTAAATTTTGAAGGTCAGACGATTAACAACGCACTCACCGGGTGCCAGAAAACAAACACCGATCCAAAAACGAACCAGAAACTCGAATCATAAAATCAATCCAGAAACTGGAAAGAAACTCGGGGAAAAAAGAACAAACCAGAAATCGTTGCCGGAAACACTGTTCACGCTGACCGGAAACACTGTTCATGCTGACCGGAAACACTGTTCACGCTGACCGGAAAACACTGTTCACGCTGACCGGAAAACACTGTTCACGCTGACCGGAAAAAAAACTCTAGGGCTCTGATACCATGTAATTAGAGGAACACAGAGCAGAAGTGTATTCGTTTATGTTTTACTGAATGAATAATTACAAAGAAGAGATGTGAATATATAGACACGACTAACAAAACCCTAAACTAGCAAAGGCCCATACGGTCCATCAGAAACCCTAAAAGGATTCTATATTTACATATATTCTAACAAGGATGTTAAGTAATGAAAATGAAGCTACATTAACCAACAACATAGTCCACAGTCCACACAATGTCATAGGATGGAATAGCCATAACAATTCATTGGCTCTTTTTGTTGTTGCTGATTTAACTTCAACCGCAACCGCTACTGGTAGGGAATACCATATTCGTTGACCTTATTGTTATTGTGCACCTTGTGAGCACAATGGATCCCTGAAGAGAATTGTTTGAATGTTCCCCTAAGGCCCTAACCTAAACAAGGACAGGTAAGAGCAGATCGCAGCATGCCAATTCTCTGCAATTCACCGTGTGCATTGGTGGAGAAATGCTGAGAATGGTTCATGACTTTCATAAAGACTTATTAATTTTCCCCTGTGGGATGCATATAATTTCTCAATTTCATCTCAACAGACGTAATCAGATCTTGAGTCAAAAGGTAAAGGTAAGCTAAATAAGTTCCATAGAACTGAGAGTTTACCTAAAATAGGAAATGAAGGTCTCTAATCTTCTTTCGCAATATCCGGAGGCTATCTCACACTTTCCCTTTTCCCTTACCTGATCCATAGGGAACCCTCGAGTGAGCTAACAGCTTAGAAGAGTAATCATAAAGCGTTCAAAGCATTAGAAAAATGCTTTCATAAATGCACACAAACGTGGCAAATGATAGGCTCACACGGTAGGTCACACTCGCACACACTCGCGACTATGTGAATTAGGCACACATTGCCCGATAAAGACTTGAAATGAATTCAAGCGCTTAGGTGGGACACACCTAATAAACTTAGCTCCACTGACCGAATTCCTAAGAAAACTTTCAAATCAGTTACCTGAATTAAGAGGTGATAAAGCACGTTACTATTCCGGATACGCTATAATTTGAGTTAATATAGTCTATTCTCGCTACGGTTCCTAACATCGCTCTCCAAAAGACCCGAATTCGGGAAAAAAAATCAGAAACAGTGGGTGGTGCAACCTGGCACGCGACCCAGGCCGCACGGCTACCCGCGCCGGGTTCTGTCGAGCATCATCTTCCAGCTCGTAATTCACAACCTCTAAAACTGAAAATTCACACTTCAGAGACTTTAACTTCGAATTTAAATTTGCTGAACGATTTAAAAAAAAACATACTTAAGTGTCTCTAAACTAATCCGCTCAAAAATGGACTCAATATTCAAAGCTCCACATGTCCCCAATTCACCATTAATGGTGTTCTTACTCAAATCAACCAATGCAAGAAGATAAGGATTTACTCAATAGTTTTTTATTACAAAGCTTCCTATTCACTAGTTTTTCTTCCATCTAATATTTATTTCAAGGTCACGGATCAATAAAACTTCAAAATCCCCAATGTTCTAAATTGAAACCCCAACCCTAGAATTATGTGAAGAAGAAGACAGCGCAAAAGTAAAAGATTTATACCAGAAGAAGTAAGCCCACACTAGATTGTTGAATTCCTTGAGAGAGCAATCCCCTCTTACTCCAACTCTCTCTTTCAATCGTGAAAACCTCACACACACACTATTCTGAAATGTCTTTTCTCAAATGAAGGAATACTCCCAAAATCCCTAAATCTAGCTTATGTGTCTCGGCCACAAGAATCCCATACTTCTAAAACCCAACATCAGAATTGTATTAAGTCTTTCAAATGAAAGCCCAAGGAGCTTAATCGCGAAAATTTCTTAAAGAAGATATTAATATAAGGAATTCACGGTTATTACACATATAATCAAGTTCGGTGCTCCTATCTAGCGATTAACTTCTCCTTTTATTCTTTTTTCTGACTTTAATTATATAGTAAAGTAACCCCATGAAAAAAAAAAAAAACTAATAACATAAAACCACATAGCAGCTAGATTGAACTTGTACTACAGTAGGTATGTTAAAAGATCAGCCATAAGCAACAGCTATTTACAGTAGTTGCTGTTTTATGTGAAATTATGAATAAAAATTAGTTGTCTTGCAGTTGTTGTTTAGAAGCGTAAACAAAGA
The DNA here is from genome assembly GCA_030169165.1 of Centaurea solstitialis. NCBI lineage: Eukaryota > Viridiplantae > Streptophyta > Magnoliopsida > Asterales > Asteraceae > Centaurea > Centaurea solstitialis. The sequence continues at coordinate 93,976,203 of CM058042.1, forward strand.
ACAAGTGCCTGGAAAGCAAAATCATTTTTGTAAACTAAAACACTTGAGAGTCCACCACAATACCAAATTACCAACAAATCCATTATCCAAAACTAGGTCGGACTTGGGCTGCGTTTGGCAAAAATAAGTTATCTTATAAGCTAGTACATGTTTGGATGGACCATAAACTAGCTTATTAAAACACTAGTTGGAGTAGCGGTTTAGGAGCTTTTTGTAGCCTTTTTCCAATTACACCCTTATTAATATTAATTATTATAATACCCCAAGATACCATTTTTGGTCATTTTACATACTAATAAGCTAGTTTTGCCAACATAATTTATTCATAAGCTAGCTTACCAGCTAGCTTATAGTTTGCGAAACACAGCCTTGGTGTGTAGGCAACAACTAGGTCTGGAGTGTCCATTGGTTCCATCTATGTACCCCTACACTCCAATCCTCGAGTACAACATGAACCAAACAATAGTCAATATGCTGCCAGTATCTGAGTATCATACTTATGTGAACAGTAAACTCATAAAAGATAGATTAATAAGCAAACTTAACACTACTTATGTGAAAATCACAAAAAATTAAAAAGCAATTGACAGAAGTTGACCTATTCACATCTGCCTCTACAACAATGTGGTACAATCAAATGAGGATATATCCTATAAACATGTTAAATAAAAAAAATAGATACAATCAAATAGTCTAATATTGAAAGAGAAAATGTAATGAATAGAGATAAATAACAATACTTGAAACATATGATAAAAGTTTTAACTAACCTGAAATCTTTGATTGCTTGAATGATAAAGCTGAAATTGAAGCAGAAGATAGAACTAGGGTTTTAATTCGGTGTGATTTAAGGGCGTCGGAGTCGGAATTGGTGGAAATCGCGGTGATTGAAGTCGACGATGTCTGCCGGGGAGATTGAGTTGGCATTTTAATGGGCTTTTGCTACAAAAGTAAAATTTGTAAAAAGAGAGCCCAGGCCCATCCAAGTGACCAAACTCATCAACCCTTAAATACGATCGGGTTTCGGATATGAAAATTCAAGTTTGGCCTTTTTGGTTTTGGGTTTTGGATTTTGGATTAGTCAGGTTGTAGTATAGTTACAAAAAATACATTCTCAATTGAAGTGACGGATCTTGAAATTTTTTACCTGGTGAGTGGTGACGGCACGTCTAAGATGCATTAAAGGCTAAAAAAGTCGTCCGATATCTTTTTAGCTTAATTCCATCTTTTCAAGGGATTTTCAAAGTTCCTTTAGTTGATTTTTAAGTTTTTTTTGGCTATTTCGAAGGATTTTTTTAGTTTTTTTGGTTGATTGTGTAAGTATTTTTTTGGTATAAATTGTTTTTTTATATAGAAAATTTGGTTTTTTTGACTTTTGAGGGGGATCCTTTCCCCCTCCTTTTTACCCTCTAGATCCCCCCATGCTCAATTGATTTTGTGGATTAATTGAGTCGGTTGAAATTGCGGATGAAATGAGTAGTGTGGGTTTACAAATTAAAAAAGGACCGACTATAATTTAGGCTTTTTTAAAAAATAATTAAATAAATAAACCATATATATTCAATTTTCTGGACGTGTCAAGTGACAAAAATCAAACCCAGCTCGAACCCAGTTACCTCACAAAAGTAGGGTCTTTCATTTTCGGATTTCATGACACTTGTATTTTGCACAAACACTTTTTTTCTGGTTTCGAACCATTTGGGTTTTGCACACCTCTTAAAGGCTAATTATGAGCTAGTAGAGTAGTAGGTTATTTGAAATTGTTTTATCAAAGTAATATAAGATTTGAACTTTAAAAATGAAATATTAACTTTAAAAAAATAGTACAGTGGTCCTTTTTTTTGTCGATCATGTATATGTAATTTGTCTTGTCGGGACTAAAATGTGAGTTTCGTGACAATGCTTAAATATGGTTAGGAAGAGTCAGATTTAAAAGAAAATCTCAAAGAGAAACATTGTTAAATCTGAATTCAATCCACCATAATTAAGAAGCTTAATTCAATCACAAATCTCACTTTTATTAACTATGGAGTACAAGATGAACACAACACACACTCTTCACTTTCTCTCTCTAACAAGCACTTGATATGACAATTACGAATCACTTTTAGAAATCTAACTCTCCTAAAAGCTTTTATACCCCCAAGGGTATTTACATAACATACCCCTCAACTTTATACAAGTTACAAAACACTCGACAACTTGAATACAATTACATTTTAACCCTAACAATCTCCCCCTTTGTATTTAAGTTGGAAATAACCAACTAACACAAAACTTGTAAACATATACAATCTTCACAAACTTCACTTTATCAGAATCAACAACAAACAAAACTTTTCAGCATCAGAAATCTTCACGAAATACAGGTAACCAACTTGAATTCAACTTGAGAACCTCTTGACTTTAAAAATCATCAACGTTCTTCAGAAAAATTTCTCAACCTTTTCAAAGTAAAACAATCTCCCCTTTTTTCCGCAAAGTTGAATTATCTCATTTGAAGTATCCACCTTCAATAAACTCAACTTGAATCAGAATTCACCAACTGATTATCACTTAAGTATCAAACTCCAGATATTTTCATCCAATCAACCTTCAGAAAATAAACCAACTCTTTTTCTCTATAACCTCCAAACTCTTGTCGGTTATCTTCAAACTTTAATCAGGAAATCGATTATCTTCATATCAAATCAGACTTCAAACTTTTATCCTCATCCAAAAACAACTTGGAAATCTTCAGTCTTCACTTGACATCTTCCAACATCTTCAAATAATCGAAACTTTGACAACTTGATCATCTTGAAAAACTTTTCATCTTGACCTTCCAACTATTCACAAAATCTCTTCAAAACTCAACTTGAACTTTGAATAACCAACTTTCTTCACTCTTGAATAACCAAGACTTTCACCAACTTTGAACATTTCTCGAACAATTCACCAAATACAAACATCACATATATTGATCAAATAATCATTTCTCTTTCTTTCTCCCCATTTCGCTTTCTTTCTCCCCCTATTTGATGAAAAACGATTTTATCATCAAATCACCAAGTAGAAATGATTAAACTTCAACCAAATATCAACCAAATCTGTAGAAATACGCTGATCAGTCACCATCCTTTTCTGATAAAAATACCTCCCGAACCACCATCCAAAATTGAGTACCATCCGTCAATTCCAAAAAGTATCCGAATCTTTTCAAATTCAGACACAGAGTGGTAACCCTGAATCAACACATGAAACAGTTAAAATGCCTGTAAGTAGCACAAAGTCACTTAGTACAACGGATGTACTGTAGAAAGGGCTTTATTGACGTTCACCCCCCCAGGACTTCCATTCAATCATCGAAATACCGGTGTATCTCTATGAATGTTCCGACAAAGAAACAAATTCCTTGTGTGCAAAGTGTTGAAAAGAATTGGCATAAAATGCTTTAAAAGGCTCAACATAGTGAAAAACATATTCACTGACTCGATGTGAAAGAAATGAAGTTCGAAGGCAGGGCAGCTTCCTTCTTTTTCAATATCGACGTTCCGAATGAAAATCTGATAGATTATATGCTGCGTCCCCGTGCTGAATTGAAACATTTTCTTGTTGAGAAGAAAATGAGTAGCTGGTGGGGTGTATTCGAGAGTCGGCATTGGGCTTTGCCTTGATTCAATATCAGTCACCAAAGAACGTGAACCGATAGATTATGTGGTTGCCCGGCTTAGAAATGGTTGGTGCAGAGTTTTATTGTTCTTTTAACTCTGTTCTCACACCCTCCAATTCTTTTAATCATCCTCACTTCTAACCAAGCTCTCATATTCCATTTTTCCGCTCTAACACTATGAGAATAACCCAACCGGATGAGTTATCTCCCCCACTCTTTGATTGAGACCCTTCACCCCTCATTTCTCTCAAGGATAACTTCTTGGGTAGGGCTACCGGCGCTGGTAGTCCATAGAAGTTTTATAACCTCACTCCCCGTGAAATATGTTTCCTAAACATGAAAAATCGATGATTCATCGGTTGAATCATATAACCTTTGATAAAATTTGCTCAAAATATGTATAGAAACAATACATGAGCAAAAAAATATCTCCAAACAATTATATATATATATATATATATATTGAATGCACATGAAAAACAAAGAATTGTTTGAGAAAACTGTTTCATCAGATGGTATGATCAAAAGTAATGGTTCAGAAAGATAGAAAAATATCTATATAAACGATATATAGACATATTTTTGTGAAACAAGATGTATCGGACTGATCAAACGAACGCTTAGACGCAAATTGGAATTTCAAACGAGTGTATTACCATCGAATAATTGGGTCGTTTTAGAGACATGGTAATAACAAAACAAGAAGCACATAAACCGGTGTATGAATACTGAAACAGTATAAGAAAAGATAATACACAAGCATTAATATTTGGAACACACACGGTTTAAAAAACATGCGTCGATTCCTCAATATGAAAAACATTGAAAATTCACTTCTAGATTCATGAAAAACTTTGAGAATAGAGAAGTGATTTGAACAATTATGAAAACTGTTTTCATACTCGAAAGTTGTTCATCTTTCAAATATGTGTTTATGCCAAACTATATATATACATATAAGCTCCCCCTGAAAATGTGAATTACCTACAAAAACAACCAATAGAATTTGGTATTCATTTAAAAAATGAATCCGCTTTAGTCAGTAGCTCCCCCTCAAAAATATCTTGGACCAAAACTTGAATGACCTCTGTTTTATTTATTTATTTATTTACTCCCCCTCAAACAAAGAAACACACTTTATTGAACTGAAAATGAAAAACAAATGTAGAAAGAAAATACACAAAGAAATAAATTTTGAAAATACTATTTCAAGTTTTCAGAGTTCGCATACCAAGCTTGGTGATAAGAAAGTTAAATCTCTTTTCATCCAAAGCTTTAGTAAACAAGTCTGCTAACTGAAATTCAGTATTTACAAAATAAAGTTCTATCGTACCTTTCTCTACATGATCTTTAATAAAATGATACCTGATATCTATGTGTTTGGTCTTTTTGTGTTGGACTGGATTGCAAGAGACAGCGATCGCGCTCTTTGAATCACAGTAAATCGGGATCTTATCAAACTTGAAACCATAATCTCGTAACTGGGTACGCATCCAAATAATCTGAGAACAACAGCTTGCAGCAGCCACATATTCAGCTTCGGCCGTTGAAAGTGATACACAATTCTGCTTCTTGGAAGCCCAGCTAACAAGCTTATCTCCCAAAAACTGTATGTGTCCTGTCGTGCTTTTTCTATCTAACTTGCATCCTCTGTGATCCGCATCAGTATAACCTGTCAACTCATACCCTGAACCTTTAGGATACCATAGACCAAGATTAACAGTACCTTTCAGATATCTAAAAATGCGTTTGACGGCTTTAAGATGAGATTCTTTAGGCTTTGACTGATAACGAGCACAAAGACATGTCGAAAACATTATATCAGGTCGACTTGCAGTTAAGTACATTAAAGAACCAATCATTCCTCGATAAGTTGTCACATCGACAGCTTTCCCATCGGGATCAGAATCTAGTGCACAACTTGGTGACATCGGTGTTTTCATAATCTTAGCATTTTCCAAATTATACTTCTTCAAAATATCTTTTATATACTTTGCTTGATTAATGAAAATGCCAGCCGATAATTGTTTAACTTGTAAACCAAGGAAGAAATTTAATTCTCCCATCATCGACATCTCATACCGAGTCATCATGAGTTTAGAAAAAGTGTCACAAAAATTAGGACAAGTAGACCCGAAAATAATGTCATCTACATAAAACCGATAAACACTCCTATAGTCATTCATCTTTAACCATATGCTATAAGGATGTTTCTAGAACCTTTTCTATAAACTTATTTACAGATTATATTTAGGCATTGTTTGACAAACTAACTAATAAATTAGCTAATGATTTAATAAGCTAGCTGATAAGCATTGTCCTTTTCTTGTATCATTATACATAAATGGTAATTATAGAAAAATGACACGAAAGGAATATAGAAAGGAAAAAAGCAACAAATGTTTTCCATAAATTAACATGTTTCCGAATACATCGAAACACCACTGAACCGGACCGGTTCAGCGTTCGCACATATGGCTTAATGGCCATAAGCCGCTTAACGAAAAGCGCCACACGTCAGCAGCCTCTCTAATAGACAAACCAAAGTCCTCTGAACCAGCTGTTCTTCCCATCCAGATCCTCCCCCAAAATCTGCTTCTTTTCAATCCCAAATCTCTCCAAAATAACCCTAATCTCCATCTTCTAATTCCATCATAAACATCATCCATATCCAATTCAAACCTAGTTACCAATCCAAGCGTTTGAAATTGATCTCTGTTATATATCTTTTTCTAGGGTTTGAAATCGATTCTGCTATCTTTCGTTGTTGATTTAGAGGAGATCGATCAGAATCGGAGAGATGGATACGAGCAGGAGGGCGGTGGAATCCTACTGGAGGTCGAAGATGATCGATGTGGCCACTTCCGATGAAGATAAAGTCACGCCTGTTTATAAGCTGGAAGAAATCTGCGAGCTTCTTCGTTCGTCTCATGTATCGATCGTTAAAGAAATCTCTGAGTTTATATTCAAGCGTCTTCAACATAAGTCTCCCATTGTCAAGCAAAAGGTAGAACTTTGCCCCTTTTTGCTGGTTGTTATTTCTTGTTAATTTGATGGTAATTGAATTATAGCAGGAAGGGATTCATGGGGAATGTTTCAGATCTCTCTGATTTGCCAATTGGACCACTTAGTATAAGTTTATGTGATGTTCAAGTTTCATATTTGACCTATCATCTGTCAATTGTCATTGTCCATTTGGTGTATTATAATTTATAAGTTTATAGTTGAAGTAATCTGTAGTAAGTAGTAACAATATTGAGTTTGAGTTTTGAAATTATAATTGAAGCTCTCTGCCAGTTGAAATATGCCAATTCATATTGTTCCAAGTATGATTTCGATCCGTCGAATAGGTATTTCATTGTAAAAACACGGGTGATTAATGGAGGATGATAAAACGGTTCACAAGCTTTGTGTTTCTTGAAAGTGATGTTTGTTGTGTCACACGGTTGGAGTTTATTTTGTTTGAGAAGAATTGTTCCCAAAGAAGAGTCTCGTATAGTGTAAAAGTTACGTAAGGTCTTAAGTTTAGCTCTCCTCAAGTACAAACAACTTTAAGCGCTGCAAAGATTGGAATGTGGTCTCTAACTTTCGGGGTGTTTGGTACGATATAAACTTCAGAAAATGATTGGAATGGCCATAAACTAGATTTGTTATTGGTGTAAATAATGTTTTCTGGAAAAATAATAAGATGAATAAATTGTGAAAGGAACCCATGAGAATGTAAGGAAATTTGGAGTTGTTACGGGTAGAAATATGTAGATATAGGAAACAAACTTTGATATGGCTTTGTAGTGTCATCACTATCTTTAAGGAATTATTTTCCCACTATGTTGCTGCTGGCATATTTGTCTAGGATTTTGATTTGTTGTAACTGAAAGAAAGGAAGAGAATAATCAGTTTTGTAAATGTTTGGCATTGGACACAACAGCTATATTACTTTACCTGCAAAAAGATGATTTATTCCAAATTTAATCAAAACGTGTTAGTTGCCAAACCATCAATTTGTAGTTGAACATAACTTTCTATTCAATCTTCCCTCTGAACTTTAATTCATGATTTAGCATATACCAATATAAACACTTAAACCTAGGTATGTGGGATAATGATTCTCTCTTCATGCATACTTGATCACTAACTATCTGACAATTACTGCCTTTGTTTTTTTTTATTTGTTAAACTATTTTTTGATGTGATATTTATTTCTAGGCTTTGAGAGTGATCAAGTACGCGGTAGGAAAATCTGGTGCGAATTTTAAGAGAAAATGCAAAGGAACTCAGTCGCTGTGCGTCAACTAATTCACCATAAGGGACAACCTGATCCTTTGAAGGGCGATGCACTTAACAAGGCTGTTAGGGAAACTGCCCAAGAAGCTTTATCAGCTATATTTGCTGGAGAGGACAGCAGTAAGCCACCACCTAAAGAAGGTCTTACCCAACGAATAGAAGGGTTCGGGAATACCAGCTTTAACATGCCACCTGATGATAATAACAAGTCGTTTCTTAGTGAGGTGGTTGGCATTGGAAGTGCAACAATTAAGCAGGGATTGAATAGCTTAACACAAGGTCAAACCCAAAGTAAGAATAAAACAGGAACTTACCGGAGCCCAAATCTGAGAAGATCGTTGACTAATGAAACGAGTTACTCTAGTAGCAATGAACGTTACAGTGAAACCATGCCTTCTTCATCCCGGTTATCAACAGATACATCTGGACATTGGGGTCAAGAGCCAAAAATCACTCAGACGGATAATACAGGTGGGAGTTCAGGTTCAAGTTCTTCACGTGAAAAGAGTCGTGAAGAGAGATTGCTAGAGACCATCGTGACACCTGGCGGCATCCGTCTACAACCCACTCGAGATGCTCTTCAAGCGTTTCTGACAGAGGCCTCAAAGCTGAATGCACTTGCTTTAAGTACTGCACTTGAAGCAAAGCTTCAATCACATATGTGGCAGGTATGCATGCCATTAAAGTTTCTTTACAATTTTATAGGTTCATTTAACATGACATCTTTATCCATGTTTTGACCTGAAACATACATCTAAATGACCATTCATTTTATAAGTTAGCTTTAGTCCTTTTGAAGTTAATTTTTATATCTTCAATAAAGTTATGCGTCACTTGTTTTCATTGTTCTCTAAAAGAAGAACTCGTTGCTTGTCAAATTAATGGGAATAGAGTTTCCTGCTTCTGACTTCTTGTGTGCTGCCCAATTGTATCAGGTCTGTGTGAAAGGATTATGCGTGCTTGAGGCAATCTTGAGGAAGAAAGATGAAGAACATTTTTCCATTGTTGCTTCCTACTTCACTGAGAATATAGATGCTGTGGTAAAATGCTCTGAATCTCCTCAAGCTTCTGTGAGGGAGAAGGCAAATAAGGTATGGAGTAAGATTATGATTAATAAGATTATGTACTTGCATGCAGCCTGCCTAATCTTTTTTGTTCAGCCAGTGAAGTTTTTCTGAGCTGTTCAAATTGCGGTTAAACCAGAAAGATGTCATCAAGAAGTATCACATTCATTATTTTTCTTTTCATATCACAAACTCAAAATGTAAACATGCTTTTTTGAGGGTCAGCAGATTATTTTGTTACTATAACACATAATCTAATAATTAAAATAGTAAGTAATTTATTATTAGGGGAGGGGCAGACAAGTAAATGCGTGCCCTTGAAAAGAATTTGCCACGAAGAAAAAGATTACTTATAAAAAAAATAATCAGCTGTCTGTACTTATCGACTGTGATTGCATCAGTATTATTCATCTGTCCCTGGCTTGTTACTGGATTCCCCTCTACTAAACCATTAAAGGAATTTTCACAGTTCCATAACTTTTACCAGAGTATTGAGGAATTGATTATCATCCTGGTCAACTGCTTTGCCTATGACTTCTTGTTTGCTTTCTTTGAGACATGGTTTTACCTCTTTATCACAAGGCTCTTTGGGTTCTGACCATAGTGGCACTTGATGTGAGTATGCAAATTTGGAAAGCTGACCCATAGTGGCTCTTTTTCTTGCAGGGAATTTCTTTTGTGAACCATAACTATGGTGTGAACTTGTGAATTGAAGCCAAAAAGACGATTTCATTGGTTAAATCAATGAAATTGGTTCAGGAAATTGTTTAATATGATGAAATTATATTATATGATTCAGTTTTTTGTTGAAATTGTTTCATATTTTGGTGTGTTTTTTACGTAAAATCAAAAGGTTTCATACACTTTTCCATTCTTATGAAACTGTTTCATATATTTTTTTGAAACCTTTTGATTTTTACGTATAAAACACCGAAATATGAAACAAATTCATCAAAAAATGAATCATATAATATAATTTCATCATATTAAACAATTTCCTGAACCAATTTCATTGATTTAACCAATGAAATCGTCTTTTTGGCTTCGGTTCACAGGTTCACAAGTTCACACCATAGTTATGGCTCACAAATGAAATAGACTATAATCACTATAAATATATATATATATATATATATATATATATATATAGAGAGAGAGAGAGAGAGAGAGGGAGGTTCAAACGAGAAACATATCAATTTAAGAGAACGTGAGAAACAATCTCAGCCACTCATCCGATCAACAAAGGCGGCTTTGACCGGTCCCCCTCTTTAATAAACGCTACCCTCCCTTGAATCGCGTCAATCCTCCGTGATCACGTCCACTGTAACCGCGAGATGAGTGGCTGAGATTTCTCCTCACGTTTTCTTAAATTGACATGCTTCTTGTTTGAACCTTCCCCTATATGTATGTATATATATATATATATATATATGTTTATCCCTATCTATCTCTGTATGTACACACAAAGAAAGATATATTTAAATTTATTGATTGAATTAACCTGTCAAAGCATCATGCTCAGTAGTCAGCACTGTATTTAAACTTGGCATGTCACTCATACCAGTTGTTCCAATTTCACCTATGATCTTTATAAAATGTCTAACCAAACCACTTTGTAATTGGGATTTGGTTTCTCTTCCTACTCGGATGGTCAGGTCTTGAGCATTCTTAATGGAGAGCAAAGTGGTAGCAGGATGAATCAGCCAGACAGAAATTTGAAAACTGAAAAAACTGTAATTCAGATGCCGGACTTGATAGACACCAACGATCAAAATGGAACTGGAAACTCTGTCAGCATGAAGGATGAGAGCAGTGCATCTCTTATCGATGGTCTTTTTGGTGATGGTCTGGGTACTGATGTGCACAACGATCAACCTGGAAACAACGATGATCCCTTTGCCGATGTTTCCTTTCTTGGCCAAAACAATAAAGAAGAACATGAATCAGCCGATATCTTTTCAGGAATGGCTACGGTTGACAAACCAGGAGCTGTTTTCACACAGACCATGGCAAGTGGAAGTGGACCAGAGCTATTTGATATATTTGGCTCCGACTCCGGAATTCCTCAAGGTGGCCAAGGAAATTCTAAAGATAATCTCAACGATTTGATGGCTGGTTTGTCTGTAAATGGGAATGACCCATCAACATTGCAGAACGGAACCTCTCTAAGGGGACAAACTGAAACAATGTTTTCAGATTCTACAATGAACCCAAATCCGCAGATGAATGATGTTTTAAGTAACATGCTTCAATTTCAGGCACCTGGGGTAACTCAAAATCCGATGTTTCCTATGGATCCTAAGTTATATAATGGTCAATCTCCGGGATTGATGTTCAATCCTATGGCATTTGGTTCTCAACCATTAAACTATGGTGCCATGAGCAACCTTTTAGCTCAGCAGCAATTTTTATCGACAATGACTAACTTGCAACAGTCGGGAAACTTGCAATCCCAGAATAATGGTCCAGCAAGTAATCCTTCTGGAACTCAAGTTGGAGGATATAATTCAGCCCTTCCAGATATTTTTAATCCAGTCATTGCAAGTCAAGCTCCTACTTCAACAATGAATGCATCAAAGAAAGATGATACTAGAGCATTTGATTTCATATCAGTAAGCTTTTGCTCTCTTTAAGCTTGTGTATGCTTGCATGATCCTTTTTTTTGGTTTCAAGACCAGTAATATACCAATAAGAACTTACCAAGTTGAGCACAAGTCAATCCCTCAAATGCTTTCCCATAATCTTTTTCGCACTTAAAGGTTTACCGTGTTTTTGTGTCCTCTCTAAAGATTAAGATGCTTTATACATTTATTATATTTGCACCCATCTGCTCTCCCAACTTCTTTGACAGTATGACACATTATCTTTGTGTTCACTTGAGGAAGCTGAACTCATGAACCCTGCTAGTGTGTTTTTTGTTTCATTTATAGCGTCCCTGGTTTTCTGTCATTTTTAGCTTAAGGCATTGTTTGGTAATCCCGTAGTAGCTTATAAGCTAGCTTTTTGATAAGCTACTTGGAGGTAACTTTTTGGAGCTTTTTGTAGCTTTTTTCCAATTATACCCTTATTAATATTAATAATTAAATCTCAATATACCTCTTTTGGTCATTTTACATACCCATAAGCTAGTTTTTACCAAACATAATTTGTTCATCAGCTAGCTTATCAACTACTAGCTAGCTTATGAGTCATCAGCTAGCTTATCAGCTAGTTTACCAAACATGGCCTAAATGTTTTTGGCTATTCCAAGAAGATGGTCAGCCAATAATCTCTTTGCTGTAAGTTGTTTTTTCAAACCTTTGAACTATTTCTCTCTCTTCCCTTTTTTGTTCCTAGAATGAATTCATGAATGGATGCCATCTTGTTTCATTCTTTCTCTTGTTCTCTCCCAAACCTTTTTATGTAAAAGTGAGGCATCTTACACTATTGGTCTCTTGTTCAGCATTGAGATTATACTGTAGACACAGCTATGTGGATCTCTTTACCCCCTGTGGAATCATTCTCTGAATTTTGGGGTCGATTATTAAATCCATAAAGCACTATAGAAGCCTAAACCAGAGTTAAAAACATCCATAGTGTTAGAACCACGTCTGCAAGCCATTTCACTCTTTCAAATGATAGCTTATGGCAGGTTTGGCTTAACCCCATTAATACTTTGTCATGTTTCTAAGGGGAAAATTGGTAAATGTGGATCGGAATCCTTCTAAAACACTGTTTTTGAAGAAGTTGACATAGCTAGCGGGGTTTTAATACGTAAAGCTATTAGGCTGTTGAATTGATGTCCATGGGTTTCACTGAAACCGAACTAACATGTAAAAAGTTAGATTTCCTTTTCTACTTTATCACAGGTTACAGTCATCAAAACACTTATTAGCCAGGGATCTTAACAGAAACAACCTCTCTGCATACATCTTATCCGTAGACCCTACCTCTGCGGCTGATATATTGGGTTCGTTTGGTTTAAAGTTTTATTCTTTTTTCTCAAGATTTTCTTGATGGGTCTTGCAGGATCATCTTGCTGCATCTCGTGACCCAAATAGGGTAAACTGAAGGAAAGATTGGGTGATCCCTTGATATTTGGCATACCGTATGTTAATTTGGGAAGGTAGATATTATCTCACAACGTTATCATGTATATTTGAGCTGGATGTAGATGGCTGTGTTGAAGTGCGTAGATATGATCGTCAACGACTGCTTGCTGTCTCTGCAATCGAAGCAGTCATCAGGAAGAGGAATCAAGAGTGATGAATGTTGCAAAATTTACGTTTTTTTTTCGAGGATGTGTTGTGAACCAATTGCAAGTGTTCGTTAATTGGAATATGTATCAATAAGTCAGAAAGTGTTTTGTTTTTTTTGGCATTATCACGCTTCTAATTGATTGTTAAAAATGGTAGACAATGTGCCACTGAAGTCATGCAATCAAGTTCAAGTGTGCAACTATCGTTACATAACGGCTGAATGGGTGTATACCAGAATATGGTGTTTTATTGATTTGGTTGGTTTTTCTTTAAATTTGTATGAATTAATCTGTCTATATAGATTAGGAAGATTTTGTTTGAGATTTTTTTCATAGATAAAATGAGCGTCATGCGTGTTTTTAATTGGGAGAGTGAGTCAGGGAATTATTGGCTTTCTGAATCAGGCTTCTCCCTTAAACAGTTATGTACAACTGGCTCATTAAGTTGTGAGTCCCTCTGTTTACTTGCTGTGTATGCGCTTAATCGCCTGAATGGCTTATGCATTCAGCCATAAAAAGTGGTTTTTATGGCTTAATGGTTAAGTCATTAAGCCAAAATGCTTATATGAAATAAGCCATGGGTTTCAGGACCCTTCACTTGTCTCCATTAAGTTATCACAAACAAATTAATACTAGAAATGTCTTAGAACTAGAAATAATCCAATCCTCTCTCTTTTCCATCCTAAAAAACATAGGTCTCTCTACTACAAGGGTAGTGGTGTGCCGGCAAAGGGCCTTGGGAGATGTGTTTGAATTTCTCATCTTATCTCGAGTTTGAATCCAGACCCTATCATCCCGTGGTCAATCTTAGATAGCAGTAACTTAATTACCAAATTGTCAAGGATGTAGTATAGGTCAAACTAATATGAACCTTAAATAAAAAAGTCTCCCAATCCTTATATTTACCAAGACAAACGATTTAAATCATACAAGGTTTAAAAAAAAAATAGGTCTCTTATCCTTTGATCGATAAATTACCAAGATAGACAACTTAACTCATGCAAGGTTTAACGAAATAAAAATTAAATTGTCCCTTACACTTGCATTAAAAATTAATCAAATTTAATCTGCGTTTAACTGTTTGATAACGACACCTAAGGTAAATATCTAGCTTTCTTTTGTAGTCTTGTAAACGTATTGTTACACGTTTTATAAATAAGTTGTAATCACGCAACTCGTTTATGACCGACCAACCCGCATATGACCCTGTAACCCCCGACCCGACACGACACATGTTAGGGTTGAAGATTTCGACAGGATTAGTTAAACGGGTCATGTCCAGATTGATGTTTATGACCCGCCAACCCAGACACGACCCGATCGCCACCCCTAGACTTAACGATAATCTTATATTTCATGTTAAATTTATTACCTTGATAAATTCAGATAATTTTTAAAATTTATTCTCTTTAATACAAATCTAAAACTAAATAGTATTTAAATTATTTTATTTTATTATAAGTTATTTTCTACAACTTAAAATTGGAAACTAGTCGGTCAACAATGTTCAACAGGGACAAAAGAAACCAACAGCACGAATATTCCTTTGCTGATTATTTTTTCTACTGCAAATTAAAATAACTATTTTCAAATCCAACAATTTTTCAAACTTTTGTTTTATTATGTGTCATTTTCAAAAGAGCGAATACAAAAATGTCGACCTGCATATACTAATTTTTTTCTTTGTTTTATAAGAGCATCTTCAAGAGTTTTGCTATATTTTTTCTAAATTAGAGAATAGGGAATCAAAATCTCTAAAATTTTATTTTTTGATCTCCAACAGCTTTGCTATTTTAGAGGCTTTATCATCATTTATACTATTAAAATATACATTATATTTATTATCCCAATAAATTTTTTAAAAACTTTTAAAAAATAAATTATATCATTGGTGGAATACTTAAAAAAAATGTTTCTCTCTCATCATTTAGAAGTTTTGGAGAAATCTCTATATTTAGAGAAAACCCTAAAATTTTCTATTTTAGCAATTGATTTAGCAATGCTGTTGAAGCAACTTAGGATAAAAAAACTCATTTTTTTCTATTTTAGCAATGCTGTTGGAGATGCTCTAAGATATGGTGTTTTTAGTAGGTAACACTTATTTTTTTACTAGTATTTCGTATCAATGTTATTTTATTTTTAAACAATCCTAGGAAAAAAAAATCATGGATGTATTTGTCCATGTTTTTATGATGTAATATGATAAAAATATTGTTGATAATGATTTATATCATATTTAAAAGAAATAAATGAATATGAGTAAAAAATTACCAAATGTATGTATGCATGTTAGAATGATTGTAAATTTGTAATACATGACATGAAGAGAACAAGTAACATATTTGATATATTCATATATGTATGACCAAATGAATTATGTAAAGAGTTGATTTATAATACGTATAAGTTTATTAAATGATCAGTTTTATGTATACATATTAATGATACTGTGGTATAAATATAAAGAATGAAGGGACACAACCCTTGGTATGGTGGTTATTAACAATTACCTGATGGGAGTAACTGTCAACTTGAAAGAACACGTCCGTTAAGAACATATATATATATATATATAGGGGAAGTATCAAATACAAACCAAGTAGTTTGTACAAACTATACAAACTTAATCTTAACCATTGATTTTCCATTGATTTCTCTTGATTTTGTTTATCTCCTAATTTTTAGGGAGTTTTCAAATGTAATTGAGAGAAAATTTAGGAACTTAATTAATCCACACCATTGATCATGTAAATGTATGGTTGAGATTGGTTTGTATAATTTGCACAAACTATCCGGTTTGTAACAGATACGACCCCTATATATATATATATATATATATATGGCATCCATATCATGTTTCATGCCTCATCGAGTATACAAAATCTCTGCATATCCTTATCCATCAAATCCTTATCCATCAAAAGGCATATTATGATTCGAAAATATAGTTTTATCAAATATATTTAAATAATAAATATGCTAATAAACTATATATGATCTTGCAAACGTGTCATGGCATACAGTAATCCCCTTGTAAATTCAACTTGGTTAAAACACAAAAAACAACTAATAAACACATCTATGAAGTAAACATTAGTTTAAGTTTATGAAGTTGGATCTTATAATTATAAACAATTGAAAGATATGTATTATGTTTCTTACTATTTTTGTCAAGAAAAGAAAAAGAAAATATTAACGATTATGATGTATGAATCTAAAAGGCTATTTAATTGATTTTCCATTAAATCTTGTATTAATAAAGTTTAATCTGTTTGTATAAATTGAGAATTTTTTTATTTGTGAGAGTTTTTTCATAGATGAATGAATGTGTTTTTTATGTTAGGAGAGACATGTTAAAAAAAAACTTAACTTTCTTCATAAAGCTCTCTTCTATAAGCTTATTGAATAACCCACTTTCTATATTATTAAACCAATATTAAATAGTCATGTATGATTGACTGAATAAGTCGTGGACCCTATTAACTAATTAAACTGCTAACAAACATGTCCTAAAATTTATTTTAAGATTCTTAGGCCAAGCGTAGAAGATGGCTAGGTTCAGCGGGTTGGCGGGCTACGGCTTGGGACAGTGTCTTCACACCGCCTACCCGCTCTCTCCCTCTCTAACATTCTATTTTTTTTATTGTATTGGGTATTTCGTTTGAGAATGTTCGAATACCAACATAGAAGACTTCAGATGGCTTATTGTGGATATATGAAACAACCGATGTAACGTTGATGTGACAGTTGGGTTGGAAATGCTGGGAGAATTCTACTACGCATATCCTTAAAAGTAAATGATTTTTAAAATAAAATTCTGAAAAAGCATCCCAGTTAACCAATAACTTTACTTATCGTAAACAATATAATATTAAAATAAGTAAGTCCTAATTTAAAATCCTTAAAAAAAGAAATCATGAAAAGTTGCAAACTTTACACCCCATCACACTCACCCAATGCCACAATTAACTCCATTTTACTCAACAAAAAACACCCATCTTATTAATCTTTATCAATCTTGAAAAATGTGACAAATATTAAAATTCAAAAATATTCGTTCATTTTCAATGGGGTCTCGTGGGAATCAAGATAGGCTTTAAAAAGGGGAAATTGGCCTCTATACCCATAACCCCACCCCCACTTTAACCTCATACCCATTTACTCTCCCATTTAGCAACACATACCCATGGAAGTCCGTTATAGATCCGTTATAACTCCCTTAAGGGAATAAGGGAGTTATAACTCCCTTAAGGTCCGTTATAACTCCCTTAAAGGAGTTATAACGGCCCTATAACGGCCCTATAACGGACCTATAACGGATGCTTAAGAGAGTTATAACTCCCTTATTCCCTTAAGGGAGTTATAACGGACCTATAACGGCCCTATAACGGACTTATAACGGACTTCTATGGGTATGTGTTGCTAAATGGGAGAGTAAATGGGTATGAAGTTAAAGTGGGGGTGAGGTCATGGGTATAGAGGCCAATTTCCCCTTTAAAAAGAAAGATTTAAAGAAACAATAGCAGACAAAGAATGCAAGAAACCTACAAACAAAACCAAACAACCACCAACCACATCTGGATACTACAAACTACAAAACATATATTACCATTTTTTCTTCATTTTTATTCATTAAAAATAATTAAATAATGAGAAACCTAGGTGGGTTTTGGTCCTTTTGGATTTGGGGTTTGGGGTGCTGGTGGAGTTGAGAGAGTGGGAGGCACCATCAACATCACCTCCATCATTGTAAGATGTGTTTCCATTTTTTCTTTCTTTTTTGGCATGTTTCTTTTCTACCACTTCCAATCATAGTCACACACATATCTGTCTTTGTATCACAGGGGTTGTTGTTCATTCTTTCAGCCACATTGGGCTTAATGGTGTGGCTGATTGATTGCATCTAAGTTTTCACCTCTGGAATATGCTCAAGATTGTGTTTCTTACCAAACCCAACTTGGGTTTTGCAAATTATTCAGTTTTTTCACATTATCAGACACCAATATGCAACTAGGTGAGTTCATATCAAGTTTCTTTCTTCATTTCCCTCTTTTGGGTTCATACAAAATGTAGCTTCCATGAATGTATTGCCTTTTCCCCCATTTTACTTGTTTAGATTTTTGTTTTCTGTTGAAATTAGATGTGTTTTCATTTTTTGTAATCTGATTGGAATTTGGAAAGAAGTTGGTTTTTTTAGTTTATTATGGTTTTTCTTGATAGTTAGGGTTATATGTGCATTGTTGCCCCCAGTGACTTAATTGGTTTTGGTTATTTTGGCATAATGGGATTGTTAGCAATAACTTAAAGTTGGGGTATTTTTGTCCAATTTTGCTCAAGATTATGGATCCTAACTTGTGAAAGAAGAGGGGTATTTGAAAGAAAGTTAGATGTGCATTAATTTGGAGTGAAATTTTGGAAAGCAAGATTCATGGTTATGGTTGTGTTATATGATGGTTAACCCATCCATCTTCAATGAAAACTAGTACTTTTATTAGGGCTAGTAATGGTCATAATTGTGATTCTAGAATAAGATACATTTTCTATCAATTACTCGTTATTTCGAGTTACTTTGTGTATCAACTCTTGTGTGTGGTTTTTAGGCGATTTGATCTTCCTTGTAATGTTGTGGCCTGTGGGTGTAACTTTTGATCTGTTAGGATATGTGGAACCCATTAGAATGTCACTTTATTAGAATTGTTAGGATATGTGGAACCCTTTTGAATCTCTTTTTGAAAGAGTCTTTATCGGTTTGATGGTCCATGTCTTTTGGATGTTAAATTTGCAAATCATCATCAAGACATAATAGTGAAACAAAGTGACCAACAACTTTGAGCTTATAACGAGCTCATAAATTTTACTTTTCTATCGATGTGGGATGGGTTGTTACAAACTCCCCAACTTAAATCTTGACGTCCTCATTAGACTTTTTCAAGGTCCAATATCACATACACCCCCCCCCCCCCCCCCCCCCTCTTCCCCTCTTGAGGACGGTGCTACAAGGATTAACTCTGATACCATTGTAACGCCCCAAAGCCTAAAGATGCAAGTTGACCCAATAACTTCAAATCTAACTTAAAACCATAGCGGAATTTTTGGTAGCCCACAACTTTATGCTTATACCGAACTCATGGATCTACTCTGTCCATGTGGAACGGGTTGTTACATTCTATATCGTGCATCTGGGGTTTTTTTTTTCTCGTAAAGTTGAAATTTTCATTCTTGAAAAAGATGTCAAATACTTCTCTTCAAAGCAAGGAATTTCTAGGATTTTCTTGTAAAGATTATAGAAAATGTGCATATCTACGATTCAAAACTAACTAACGGCTATCAAATATAACAAAACCAAACCAAACGAGCTTAGTGAATTCCACTTAGAGGTGGGGTCCAGGGGGTTGGACGTATGCAGACCTGTGTTCATGTTATATAGCGTTTTGATTTCTTTTCTTGATACAAAATCTTTCTTTTCTTATAAGGTTCACATCAATATGATTTGGGTTCGGTTGGTGGGCAAAGTTTGGATGGAAGTTTCAGAAAGACCGAATCAGGTTTGCATCATTAATTGGTATTCGTTTTAGTTTTAGTCACGTTATAACCTTCGGTAACTCATGTCAACAACATTCGTATGCAGTCATTTCTTCACGTAGTGCATCGAGCATTTCAGCCTCAAAACGAGCACTCAAAGCAACCAAAGAATGCGCACGAAATCTTACCGATATCGATCTTTTCACACAACACCTTGAGGAATGGATTCTAGAGAATTCCCATGACGATCTCGATCACGGTTTCAGCTCACCTTTTCTTCTCGATGAGTTACAAAACCTCGATTTCGCGTTAGAATCCGTGTTATTTCAACAGTTGCACCGGATGCCCTCCTCGTATAGCTCGAAACAAGAAGAGTTCCTTGCGCTCGAAGACTTCTTGCATGCGATTTCCGATTCCTTATGGCATACGTTATGGGACGAAAACGGACCCTCACCGTACTCCGTATGGTGTCCACGCTATTCCGGATCCAAATTCTACACGTTAGAAAAGGCGATATCGAGAAGAAGGCTCGATTCGCTTTGCGGTGCTGCTTTAGTTTTGAAAAACGAGCTCGACCCACATGTACGATGGGATCAGGTCGTCCAATTTGCGTTGTTTAGACCGCATATTATGAACGGAAACAAGTTAACGTTGTCTTCTTCTTCTATATGTGAAGCTCTCTTTTTCGGCGTGCGAATTTTGCTCTCGAGAACCTTAAGCAAGTATAATGCGGCTAGCAACGATTGTGTTTACGTTTTGGTTCTCGATTCCAGCTTCGGTGGCGTGGTTAAACTCGCGGGCGATTTGGGAAAACTTGAGTTTATCGATGGCGATCCGTATTTATCGATGGTGAATTGGATCAAACATCATGCGGAAGTGAACGTTTCCGAGGTCGATCGGGTGTGGAACAAGTTAGGGAATGCGAATTGGAGAGATTTGGGAAGTTTGCAAGTGCTTTTAGCGACTGTCTACTCGATTTCTCAGTGGAGCGGAGAGGCGAAAAGGTCGATAACGTCCTTGGCGTCCGACCACGGCCTCCGCCTCCACGAACGGCGGATCGAGCGGCGGCTCGAGACGGCGGAGGACTCCATAGTTCCGTTCCGACATGATCGAGAAACCATCGAAACCGTCGAACCCGAAAAGTGCGATCAAGATCATCGGTTGAAGCTCGAACCGGGAGAAGTTTTGGAGTTGGAAGATCTTCGAGATCGGTTTCAGGTTCGAGAATTGCTCCGAGGATGGAACGGCGGTTGCTACGGCACTTTCGCGTCGGAATTTCCGACCGAACCGTTGGTACTATATGTCGGTGCCCATCCGACGAGATTAGAGCCATCGTGGGAGGATATGAGCCTTTGGTATCAAGTCCAACGGCAAACGAAAGTATTGAACATTTTCCGAGATCAAGGAATCTGCAGCAAGAATCTTCCGCAAATCGTCGCTAGCGGCCGAATCTTGCATTCCGGTACTTGCAACCGCCAGAGTCCGAAAGGGCGGTGCGATCACCCGTTATGCGGTACACCGATCCTCGTTACGCATCCCGTCGGCGAACTTCTATCGTCGAAATCGATCCCGTTTACCTCCGATGACGCAATCCGGTGCTGCCGAGATTGCTTATCGGCTCTAAAAAGCGCCAAATCGGCCAACGTCCAGCATGGCGATGTTTGTCCGGAAAACATCATAACAACAAACGGTTTCTACGTTTTGGTGTCGTGGGGCCGTGCGGTTTTGGATGATAAAGACTCGTGCCCGGCCGTGAACTTGCAATTCTCATCGTCCCATGCGTTACAACACGGGAAGCTTTGTCCGTCTTCCGATGCCGAAAGCTTGGTGTATCTTCTTTACTACATTTGTGGTGGCAAAATGGCCACTCAACAGCAGGTCGATTCGATCGAATCGGCTTTGAAATGGCGGCAAAAATGCTGGTCGAAACGGGTGATCCAAAACCACCTTGGGGAAGCCTCGTCGCTTTTGAAGGCATTTGCCGATTACGTAAACGGTCTTCTCGGGACCCCGTACACGGTCGATTACGACGTGTGGGTCGAGCGGTTTAATAAGGCGGTGGATGGGGTCGGGAACCGGGGGAAAGTGGTCAAAGAGGTGGTGAGAGTCGAAGATGTTCCGGAATGTTCCGGGGCCGGTTTATATAAGTATACTGTCTCGGAACCAACTGTGCTGTGCTCCGAAGGATCGTCTTCGGGGATCGGTGAAAGCGGTTGATTTTAATTTATTGCAATTTGGGATGTGGGTTTTTGTGTAAAAACCGATTCTTTTTGGAGTGGTGTATTGAGGTCGTTTCGTTCGTTATCGAAGTGCTGTTTTTGGGCATTGGAAGATTATTCAAGAATTGCAATAGAAGGAATTTTTTGTAGGCATCTTCACAGATGAATGTGTATGTTTCATCTCATTTGTTTGACTTTAGAGCTGAAACTGAGGACGGTGTCAAGTTAATCGTTTACTACTCCGTTAACATTTCGCAAGAAAACCCGAACCCAACAGAGAAACCCGATCCCGATCTTAACGGGTCAGGGTGGGGCAGACATTATTGGGTTACGGGGCAGAGATCGGGGTATTAATGGTGATTTTTTTGGGGTTCGGGACAGTGATTGGGATGACCGTGCCTCGACCCTGATATTATATATATATATATATTATATTATATATATATTATATATATATATAGAGAGAGAGAGAGAGAGAGAGGGGGGAATAATCAAAGGAAAACCAATTTATTTGTGTGAACTTGAGGACCAATTTTAAACCAGTCAAAACTTTTAATCAATGGTTATTAATACATGGAGAACATACTAAGATTTCTCTAATTCTATTTGCAGCCACACCTGATCATAACCCACAAGAACACATGAACACATGATGAATCTGAACATTTAAATTGATTTCACTATAAATTTGTGTATGTACAAACGTCCTTTTTCAGCTTTAGGTGCATATATTGTTGCTACAATACATATATTTTTTTGATGTCGTTTAAATATAATATATATATATATATGCATTTTGGGTTTCGGGGAAAAAACGGGGAACGGGGCGGGGTAAGCTGCAGCCCCAATGGGGATCCCCGATAAGATCCCCAACAAGGAACGGGGTGGGGATGGGGCGGATTTTTCGATTTCGGGGACGGGATAGCTCCAAACCCGCCCCATTGCCATTCCTAGTCGTTACGGGAGAATATGATCACATCTCCATCCAATGGAGAACGGGATCTTATCTATATCGAGGAAACAAAGATCTTTTTCCCATTTTTTAAAGCTATTTAAAATATATAAAGAATCATACCTGTTTAAATTTCACCAGGGACGAAGTCAGGATTATACCTTAGAATGAGCACCAAACATAAGCAAATAATTCAAATACTAACATTGTTAGCAAATTAAGGTTACATAACTAAATACTTGTATTGAACTCTTATTATCAAAATTACTTTTACCTGACACACATATGACTAATCAACGCTTGTTTTCCTCGTTATTGGATATTTTGTCTATTAGTATGAAATGTTAAAATAGTTAATATATAACAAATTAAAGTCATGACTTAACAAATAACAATATATAAATAGACACCCATAAATCAATTTAGTTTAAATTATACAGGGAATTAGTGAATTTACCGAACATCTAAGAAATAATAGAATCAACGCCTAAAATTTTGAACTTATAATATAGAGATTTTGGGGCTGACCTTGAGATATTTTCAAACAAGCTTTAAAAAAAGGTCTCATGTTCAAATCTTGTTATTACAATTTATTTTGGAAAATGAGGCTAACAAGAATTGAACCCTAGACCTCACCTTTAAAATACAAGGAACTAACCAACTAAACCAATGCAAGTTTGTGTTTTTATTGTTGTTTCAAAATATATATGTTAACACGCAACAAACTAATACGATAATACTTTTTTACGATTGACACTTAATTAGGTCCGTCCGTGTAGAGATTAGATGGCTATTTGATATGTTTTGCTATAAAATCAACAATTTTAAAATTTAAATCAATCAAGAACAATACTAATCTAATATTATGTAGTGTGATGCTAATATAAAGCAAACATAATATAATCAACAACTTATGGCTCATGAGCTAGTCGTAGGTTACCATCTGCATAAAGGTCCTCCAAGGTGTGCGTTCAAGATTGATCTACGTAAGGCCTATGATATGGTTTCCTGGGATTACTTGTTGTGTATGATGTGTGGCATGGGTTTCCATTCGGTTCTCATTAACTGGATCTCGGAGATGATTTCAACAACTTCGTTCTCCATTTCTCTTAATGGTGAATCGTTTGGCCATTTCTTGGGTAAGAGGGGTATCTGGCAGGGTGGTCTACTTTCACCATATCTCTTCACGATTGTACTGGAGGGTTTCTCTATGCTTTTTCGACGGTGTGTAAGGGAAGCAGGGCAGTTCGGTTACCATGTGGGTTGTTCGGATATTGAGTTAACCCATTTGTGATTTGCAGATGATTTGTTTGTTTTCACTCGGGGAGATGTTGCTTCTGTTGGTGTTCTTAAGAAGGCTTTGGAACTGTTTGCTACTAGGTCTGGGATTTCACCGAATCTTCAGAAAAGCGATGTGTTCTTCGGTAATGTCCCTGATTCGGAGAAAGTGTCCATCTTAGAGTGTCTGCCTTTTAGGGAAGGTTCCTTCCCAATTAGGTATCTTGGAGTACCGTTGTCTCCGGTTGCTCTTAAGGTATCTGATTATAGGGTCCTCCTTACAAAGGTGCGGGCCAGAGTGAATAATTGGAAATCTAAATTCTTATCCTTTGGAGGTAGGCGGCAACTGATCATCTCGGTCTTACAGTCTTTACAGCTTTTTTGGATGGCAGTTTTTCTTTTTCCCTCCGGAGTGGTGCATGAATTGGAGTCCTGCTTCAGTGATTTTCTTTGGTCTCAGGGTGATTCTTCCAAAGGTAAATGTAAGGTAGCCTGGGATTTGGTTTGTAGACCTTTTGATTCTGGTGGCCTTGGTATAAAGCGTTTATCTGTTTGGAATCGGGCGATCTTAACCAAAAATCTTTGGGCGGTGATTACGCACCGTCAAAGTTTGTGGGTTCGTTGGGTGCACATTTATATCTTACGTGGAGCTAGTATCTGGGCTGCTAGGCGAAACACTCGTTGGTCTTGGTTGTTTACGAAATTAATGTCCTTACGTGATGAGGTTAGGAGATTTGTTTCGGTCCGTATTGGTGATGGCCTGGCTGCTAATGCATGGGAAGATGCGTGGTTGCCGTGTGGTCCTCTTTCTAAGGTTTTGCCTTATCAACTGTTTCATGCTTCTAGCTTTTGTTCTACTACTTCAGTGCGACAAATCCTAGATGAGTGGGAGCATGAATGTCCTTCCTCATGGACATCACGGTTTCCGATTCTGGCCAACTTTCCTTGGCCTACGATTGATGTTGAAAGAACGGATCATATGTGTTGGGATCTCGATGTGGCCGGGCATACGGAGTTTACGGTAATTCGTGCGTATAAATCCCATGTGGGTGAGCTTCCGGTGGTTCAGTGGGCAAAAAAGGTTTGGTTTAAGGGTCATATCCCTAAGCATTCCTTTTGTCCTTGGCTTGCTTGTTTGGGTAGATTACCGACACAAGATCGTATCTCTAATTGGAAGCATGATCCGCCTGATATGCGTTGTAGCCTCTGTAAGCTGTGTATGGATTCTCATGCGCATCTGTTCTTTGAGTGCACTTTTTCTGCTAATGTTTGGCAGATGGTGAGGAGCAGAATCGGGTGGGTAGTGGCGCTTGTCACATGGGGTGAAATGGTGAACGTTTTGGCTGACACTTCTCAAACGCCAAATACTATGTTGCATAAGTTGGCGCTGGCGGCTTCTGTTTATTTGATTTGGAAGGAGAGGAATTGTCGTCTCTTCACTTCGGAAAATTACCGGACATCAAAGTTGCTCAGAATATTTTGGAGGTGATTCATAATCGGCTTGCTTGGAAGAGAAGGAGGCGAAGATTGATTGTTCATGGAGTGGATGCGATCTGATTGGAGTTTTTGCTGTTTCGTTTGGCTTCCGACCCTTTGGGCGTGGAAGCGTTGGTCTTGTATTTGGTTCTTTTCGTTGTATAGGTTGATAGGCCTTTGTCTCTTTTGGTTGTTAGTTTTGTGGTTTGGTTTGGTGTCGGAGTTCTTTTGTAACCGGCACCTTTGGATTCTTTTGTTTATTTGTTTTTTCGTTGCTTTTTAAAATTGTCTGGATTTCCTTTAAAAAAAAACATAATATAATCAAATTAGATAAATTTAACATGTAAATGTATGAATTAGATTACGTCACGACGATTTTGTAAAGTTGAGGGTTTCTTTTAAAAAACTACAATGAATAAATTGAATTTTTTTAGCATCTTCAACAACTTTTTTATAATTTCTCCAAAACAGAAAATTAAAAACCAAAATCTTATTTCCAAGGCTTCCTATTGGTTATTACATTAGGTAATCATTTTTGATGTTATTTCATATTTGGAAAAAAAAAACTTTTTCTCTCTCTTACTTTCTTCATTTTGGGAATAAATATGTGGAAGCTATTGGAGCAACTTTTTAGTCTAAAATCTCAATATTATCCGTTTGAAGAAATCATCATTATTATCACTACAATTTACCCAAGGCCATAGTTGTACTACACAATTTTCTTTTATTTTTATCAAGTGATAAGTTTCACCATAATTCTTTTAAAGCAACTTTATAATAATCGGTTTACTTCATAAAAGTGTATCTAACTTGTCATGAAAAATTATTGTTTGTAGTTGTAACACCTTAGGCATATCTCATATCGCCGTCGACAGGAGAGATGTTGGGTTCATAAGTAAACCTTGGCCTCCCAAGACAACAAACGTTTTTGGGCCACATGCACGGTAAGTTTTTGGAGCATTGCAGTTAAACGTGCTTGGGTGAGAGTAGTACCAGAATGGTGACCCCTTGAAAAGTCCTCGCCGGGTCGCCAGAAACAAAGCCATAAGCCAGTGACACAAAACAGACAATATTGCGTTGAGGTAAGCGAGGTGTTACAATATATAAATAGGTACGGGTGGGGTTGGGCGGAGAATGCAATACCCATCCTTGGTTTAATGGGGAACCCCCTATCTGGTTGATTGGGGTGGACAAATTAGTTCGCGGATGAGTTGAGGCTCATCCTCATACATATACGAGATTAGTAAATAGACAATTTTAATTTTTTTATCGACTGACAAAAAAATTGTTATTTAGATTAAATAGAAATCAAAATTGATTTTTATAACGTTGTACTTGATAAAACTCTAATCTTGGTTCCAACATATTATTGGCATTAATTTAAAAAACGTTATTTTATGGGAGGTGATCCCTACACAACAAGTTTTAACCATCCACAACAAATTTATATTAATAGCCAATTATACCCTTTCTTATTTTAGTACACTTTTCACTTAACTTCTTTACTTTTAAATTATGTTTTTTTCAAGCCCCTACACTATCCACAATTTTAATGTTTATTTTTTATATTTTTTATTTTTAAACTTTAAATATTTATGGTCACCGGATCTTTAATTTTTTTTTCTTAATTTTTTTTTGTCTTTTTGTATTTCTAAGATTTAAAGTTTTTTTATTTTTTATTCATTAATTTTCATGTTTCACTTTTTTATCTTTTATTTTGAGCTTTAAAAACGTGCACGATCCACTTTTCTTCTTGAGTTAATTTTAGCAGAAAAACAATTAAACTCAACTTATTGTATAATGTTGCTAGAAAATTACAATGACACCAAAACAACTTAACTCCATTCCAATTATATTTCATGCAGAAAATTACAAACAAAATAAAAAACGAAATAACGTTCCAAAATGAAAAATAGAAAAAAAATATGTTTGCAAATATAAATCATTAGTTCTAAGAGAAAAAATTTAAAAGTTCACCTAAACTTAATCATGCAACTCAAAAGATGCATAGTCATCTGAAAGTTTGGAAATACATTTTAATCGATTAAGTTGCTTTCTTCATCCCCTTCATTGTTTTTTTGGAGCCCGTGATTCAACGGACAAACCAAAAAAGAAGAGAGGAATAACTTCTACGACACGAGATCCTTTGAGATTTGAGTTGATGGAATCATCACAAAGACACAATTCTTCAAGTTCTAATTGCGTGCTCCAAAAAAACAATGAAGGGGATGAAGAAAGCAACTTAATCGATTTAAATGTATTTCCTAACTTTTAAGATGACTATGTATCTTTTGAGTTGCATGATTAAGTTTAGGTGAACTTTTAAATTTTTTCTCTTAGAACTAATGATTTATATTTGCAAACATATTTTTTTTTCTATTTTTCATTTTAGAACGTAATTTTTTCTTTTATTTTGGTTTGTAATTTTCTGCATGAAATATAATTGGAGTGGAGTTAAGTTGTTCTGGTGTCATTGTAATTTTCTAGCAACATTATACCATGAGTTGAGTTTAATTGTTTTTGTGCTAAAACTAACTCAAGAAGAAAAGTGGATGGTGCACGTTTTTAAAGCTCAAAATAAAAATAAAAGATAAAAAAGTGAAACATGAAAATTGATGAATAAAAAATAAAAAATAAAAAAGGTTAAAACTTAGAAATAAAAAAAGACAAAAAAAAATTAAGAAAAACAAATTAAAGATCCGGTGACCATAAATATTTAAGTTTAAAAATAAAAAAAAATAAAAAAAATGAACATTAAAATTGGACATAGTGTAGGGGCTTGAAAAAACATAATTTAAAAGTAAATGAGTTAGGTGAAAAATGTACTAAAATAAGAAAGGGTATAATTGGCTATTAATATAAATTTGTTGTGGATGGTTAAAACTTGTTGTGTAAGGATCACCCCCCTTATTTTATTCTTATAGGGTTTTTGGAAGTGTTTATTTAAAGGTGCTTATTACTTATCTTTTTTCTGGTAAAACAATAAACTGTTTTCGAAGTATTTGAATCAACTTATCTCGTTTCTAGAAAAGCCAGTAGGTAGTTTTTTAATAAACCAATTTTTTTTGAACAATAGATAACTCACATACATGTCCCATCACGAAGTCGACAAGGTATCCGGGATCCATACATGCACTTGACTAATCCTCGTCAATCATGGACTGAACCGAAAGCCGACGCACGGTCAGGGTATCGTCACATGCTCACATCATAAATCAAACCCGTGTAAACAAGAATGCCATCCACTACCCATTCCAAAAATGTTACCAACCACTAGACTACTAATTATTTGATAGAAACCAAAATATTTTAACTTGTTAAGAAAAGAGATAAGTTAGATAAACACTTCTCATTGCAATAACCACTCCAAACATCCCCTTAATTGAGGCAACGGTGGATTAGTAGGCTATCCTTCGATGTCCGATATCGCCAGAGAGACATGCGTACATATATGTTCATGATAGTCGTTTGTTAGTTCGATGTCGTCGTGCCTTAATAAACCGAGACCGACTTATAAATCACCTGAAAGATTCACTTGTCTGATGATGTTTCTTGATAAAACCCTAACCAGAAAAAGAAAATAAAAAACTCTGGAAAAAGTCACACTTTCGTGTTCAGCACTGATGTCCATTTTCCTTCCAAAAGAAGCAACATAGCGACCTTTATGAAATTAAGACATTGGAGATAACGTGCCAAGAAGCAAGCCAAACAATGGAACAAGGAGAGGGTTCTGGTTCAAAGCCATCCGATGAAATTTGGTCCAAACTCGGTACTCTTTATCTTCTTCAATTATAATTACTAACTTCTTTTTGTAGAAAAAAAAATCACTTTTTTAATCACATTCTTGATTTATGTATATGAATGCCATCAACGATTTACATTGTTTCTTGATTAATTTTGATATTTTTTGGGGTTTCTTGCTGATAATCAAGTAAAGATTCATTTTACTCTGATGGGTATTCTTTATTTTCAGTAATTTGCAAGCAAAATGCAATTTTTGATCATTGATTTTTTTGATTGATATGACATACTTTGTAAATTAAGCAGGAAAATGCTGAGTATTGTTAAAAGGAATGTTTGGTGATAATAGACAAACAAACTGTGAATGAAAAATGACCTGATTCTGAATAAAATTGTTTGGTTGGTTTTTCAACAAGTCCTGCATGAATAAAATTTTGTCTGTGTAGATTAATCTGTGTTGGGAAGGTTTTTGTTTAAGAGGGTTTTTCCTTTGATGTATAATGAGAGTGTTTTTTCATTAGGAGGGATAGGTTGGGAGAAAAACTTGGCATTCTGTGTAAGACTCTTCCTAGAAGCTTACTGAATAAGCAAGTTTTTATATCATTAAGCCACTAGAAAATAGTCTTGTAAAGCTGAACGAGTAAGTTGTGAGTCTCATTTATCTCATTAAGCTGCTAACGGACAAGCCCTTAAGGAGACCCGAGAGATTAATTTTTTCAATTTTGTATTGTGGAAAAGGGATAAATTTGTCTGCTTTGAGCCATAATTGGGCTTTCAAGAACTCAAGAAGTCAAAATTTTCGGTAAAACTTGGAGTTATCAGAACTTGGAGTTATTACCTTATTTTAAATTCATGACTAAGGGGCCGTTAGCCAAACGCTTATTTGGTAAGTGCAAGTGCTCATCTGGCATCATTTATCTTTCCGGGTGAGATGGCAAGAACCAAGAATCTTACCCCGCAAGTGAGGGAGGAGACTCTTACCTGGTAAGTGCTTATCGGGTAAAAGATGCATACTGACAAATTCATTTTGGTGGCCAAAAATGTTATGACTGTTAGGGTTTATACGTCACACACACACACAATCACGCAAAGCAATAAACCGAAAGCGAGAGAAAGAACACGAGAGATTTTACGTGGTTCACACGACCGGGGTGATCGTGCTAGTCCACGGGGGCAACTAGGGTTTTCTTTTCTTATTGAGGTGTTACAATGTTTACAAGTACATGGGTTTAATTTATAGACAAATCATAATTAGGTAATGTTCTAATTAAGGAAACACAATTAGGGTAAATCTCCTAATTAAGGAAACAAGGTAAGAGGCTAGGGCCGGCTCCTTTTTCTGCGTCTCTCCCTCTTTTTGTCTAATCGAAGTGGGTCGAAGCCTACATCCCAACAATCTCCCACTTGGAGGCTTCGAAACACGTTCACCTATGCTCCTCTGTACTTCTGTAAACACCAACTGAGCTTGAGCTCCCCCTAGTTACCACCACCTTCTCAACACTATTCTTGAAGGCCAGCTGAAGTCATACAGAACCTCAGCTTATCCAGCGCCACAGATTTAGTAAACATATTTGCTGGATTCTTTGCACCTGAGATATTCATCAAATTCATTGTACCATGACTGATCAGTCCTCTGACAAAGTGATACCGCATCCCAATGTGCTTTGTTTTCCCATGATAGACCGGATTCTTAGCAAGTTTAACCGCACTTTCATTATCACAATACAACGAGTAATCAGCTTGCTTTTTGCCAAGCTCTTCAAGAAAAGTCTTCAACCACACTAGCTCTTTACTGGCTTCAACGACTGCCATGTACTCAGCTTCTGTTGTTGATAAAGCGACACTTTTCTGAAGTCTGGACATCCAGCTAACTGCTGTCCCTCCCACTGTGAAAATGTACCCCGTAGTGCTTTTAAACGTCTTCTTGCATCCACCCAAATCGGCATCGGTATATCCTCTGAGAACTGAGTCTTTACCCTTGAAACATAATCCCACATTCGAAGTACCCTTCAAATACCTGAGCAACCATTTGACTGCTTCCCAATGTTCTCTCCCCGGATCTGACATAAAGCGACTAACGACCCCAACGGCATGAGCTATGTCTGGTCTCGTGCAAACCATGGCATACATGAGACTACCAATAGCAGATGCATACGGAACATTAGCCATATCTGCTTTCTCTTCTTCTGATCCAGGAGACTGATTTTTGGTAAGCTTGAAATGACTTCCCAAAGGTGTATTTCTGGGTTTCGTCTTCTCATCGTTCATCTTGAATCTTTCCAACACCTTCCCGATGTATTTCTCCTGGGATAATGTCAACGACCCATCTTTCTTGTTTCTGGTAATGCTCATACCGAGTATCTGCTTGGCTGTACCCAAGTCTTTCATCTCGAACTCCTCAGACATTTGCTTCTTCAACTTGCTGATCTCTATCATATCCGATCCTGCAATCAACATATCATCTACATACAGAAGTAGAATGATATAGGAGCCTTTGAATTTCTTCACATAACAGCAATGGTCCATCTCACATCTTTTGTACCCGGTTCTCTCCATGAAATTGTCAAACTTCAGGTACCACTGCCTGGGTGCTTGTTTCAGACCATACAAGCTTCTCTTCAGTTTGCAGACCCAATCTTCTTTACCAACAACTTGAAAACCCTCAGGTTGTGCCATGTAGATGTCTTCATCAAGATCACCATGTAGGAATGCCGTCTTGACATCTAG
The DNA here is from genome assembly GCA_030169165.1 of Centaurea solstitialis. Lineage (NCBI taxonomy): Eukaryota > Viridiplantae > Streptophyta > Magnoliopsida > Asterales > Asteraceae > Centaurea > Centaurea solstitialis. The sequence continues at coordinate 94,008,355 of CM058042.1, forward strand.
CTGCTCTAGATGTAAGCCCTCTGCTGCTACAATACTCAAGACCAATCTGATGGTGGTCATCTTCACCACTGGAGAGAAGATCTCATTATAATCGATTCCCTTTTTCTGTTGAAATCCTTTGACCACTAAACAGGCTTTGTACCGTTTAGACCCATCATGCTCTTCCTTGATTCTGAAGACCCACTTGTTCTGCAACACCTTTTTGTCTCGAGGAAGCTTGGTTAACTCCCAAGTTTCATTCTTGTTTAGAGAACCCATTTCTTCTTTCATTGCATGCTCCCACTGCAACGAATCTTTTAGCTTAACTGCTTCAGAGTAACTTTCTGGTTCACCATTCTCAGTCAAAAGAAGATAATTGACTGATGGATCGTATTTTTCAGGAGGTTTAGTGACTCTGGTGGATCTCCTGACCCAATTCGATTCAACCGACTGAGGCTGTACTGGAGAATCTGTTTCTTTTTCATCCTCTGAGCTTTCATTGTTGACAGCATCTCATCTTCAGATTCATCATCATTCTGAACATCAGGCTCAGTACTCCCACTATCATGAGTATCTTCTGACCCTCTGATTCTGATGTCATCACTTTCAAACTCAACTTGTACTTTCTGATTCTGTGAGTTTCCCGTGTTTCTGTCTTTATAAAGCTCAGCCTCGTTGAACGTTGCATGTTTGCTTCTGACTACCTTTCTGCTTTCAAAATCCCAAAGCCTGTAGCCCATACTATCTGCGCCATATCCAATGAAAGTGTATTTCTTGGCTTTTGCATCCAACTTGTCACCGTCTTTCATCAGATCATAGGCACTGCATCCGAACACCTTCATATGATCATAGGTGACAGCTTCACCTTTCCACTCTTCTTCTGGTATCTTGAAGCCCAACGGTACCGATAATCCTCGGTTGATAAGATAATTGCAGTGTTAACTGCATCTGCCCAGAACGTCTTTGGAAGCCCGGCATTGAGTCGCATACTCCTAGCCCTTTCATTCAAAGTTCTGTTCATCCTTTCTGCCACTCCGTTTTGCTGAGGAGTGCCTGGAACTGTCTTTATCATCCGAATGCCATGTTCAGCACAATAGTTGGTGAACTCCGTGCTAATGTATTCCCCACCGTTATCCGACTTCAAGCACTTTACCTTCAGATCAGTTTCCAATTCAACAGCAGTTTTCCATTTCTTAAAAGTATTGAAAACATCAAACTTATTTTTAAGAAAATAAACCCATACCTTGCGTGTTGAATTGTCGATGAATGTCACATAGTAGTTCGATCCTCCCAAAGAAGAAACTGGTGTCGGTCCATAAACATCTGTGTGGACAAGCTCTAATTTCTGAGCTTTTGGTGTCTGGCCCTCTTTTACAAAAGATACCTTCTTTTTCTTGCCAAGAACACAAGATTCACAGAATTCTGAATCCACCTTCTTTAAGTCTGGGAGCTTTCCTCTAGCAACAAGCATCTTCATTCCCTTTTCACTCATGTGGCCAAGTCGTTGATGCCACAGTCTGGAGGGTTTCAGCTCGTTGGTCACTGCATTCACCTCATCATCAGGAATTTCAACCATGTATAAGGTGCCTCTCTTTTTTCCCCTAGCGATTACAAGGTTTTCTTTGACAACTTTCCATTGTCCCCCACCGAAAGTAGTCCAATACCCTTGGTCGTCCAACTGCCCGGCAGAAATTAACATCTTCTTAAGGCTGGGAATGACCCGAACGTCCTTCAGTGTCCAAGTAGTACCCAATGAAGTTTTTACGTCAACATCTCCTATTCCTGTGATGTCAAGAGTACGATGATCAGCCAAACGAACTCTACCAAGTTTACCTGTTCGTAGATTCTTGACCATCTTCATGTTGTAAGTGGCATGGAAGGATGCACCGGAATCCAAGATCCAAGACTCTGCTGAAGTTTTAACACAACAAACAAGGGCATCTTCTGAATCATCGGTTGCTGCATTCACTTCTCTATTTCCAACTGTCTGATTAGGACATTGATTTCTGAAGTGTCCAGTTTCTTTGCACTTCCAACACTGAATGTCCTTCCTTGGCTTTGACTGGCTCCTCTTTCTCGACTTTGATCTGCCTCTTGCTTTACCTCTTTCTGTTCTTCTACCTCTCCCTTCAGTGCTTAGCAAAGCACTAGATGATTCTCCAGAACTCCGTCTTCTTATGTCCTCTCCTAGGATGAAGTCACGTATGCCCTCAAAAGTGAGTTTAGAGGTTCCAGTTGAACCACTAATGGCAGTGACAGTTCCTGACCAACTTTCCGGTAACGAGGATAATAAAAGCAAGGCCTGAACTTCATCTTCAAATTTGATATCAACAGATAACAAGCGGGATAGAATGGTATTGAACTCGTTAATGTGCGAGGTAACAGACATACCTTCTCTCATTTTGGTGTTCACTAACTGTCTTATCAGAAATACCTTATTAGAAGCAGAAGGTTTTTCATACATGTTTGACAAAGCCTTCATCAAACCACATGTAGTAGTCTCCTTCACCATATTGAAAGCCACATTCTTGGCCAGTGTAAATCTGATAACAGATAGGGCTTTTCTGTCTAGAGCAACCCATTCAGCATCTCCCATCTTTTCAGGTTTTGTTCCTGTCAAGGCTTGATCCAAGTCCTTCTGACATAGCAAATCCTCGATTTGCATCTTCCACCATCCAAAATCTTGCCCATCAAACTTCTCAATTCTGGTTTTTCCATCGTCAGCCATTATCCCAAACTATTAGGGTTTTTTTTTTAAATCAAATCAAGACTGATAATAGTGTTCAAACACAACAGTGGCCGGCTGCCTGAACTTGACGGTTGTTCTATTGAACACTACTTTGCAATCAGCCTAAGAGATAAAGAAAAAACCTATTGGCGACGGCGGCGAAAAACAGCGGCTGCGAGAAGAACAGCGGCTGCTGCGAAAAACAGTGGCGATAGCAGAACGGCGGCGGCGGCGGCAGGACAGCGGCGGCGGCTGCTGGCGGCGGACAGCAGCGGTGGCGAGACAGCAGCGGCGGCAGCGGACAGCGGTGGCGGCGGCGGCTGCTGGCGGCAGACAGCGGCGGCGGCGGCGGTGCGTGATAGAACAAGAGCCGAGCTCTGATACCAGTTGTTAGGGTTTATACGTCACACACACACAATCACGCAAAGCAATAAACCGAAAGCGAGAGAAAGAACACGAGAGATTTTACGTGGTTCACACGACCGGGGTGATCGTGCTAGTCCACGGGGGCAACTAGGGTTTTCTTTTCTTATTGAGGTGTTACAATGTTTACAAGTACATTGGTTTAATTTATAGACAAATCATAATTAGGTAATGTCCTAATTAAGGAAACACAATTAGGGTAAATCTCCTAATTAAGGAAACAAGGTAAGAGGCTAGGGCCGGCTCCTTTTTCTGCGTCTCTCCCTCTTTTTGTCTAATCTAAGTGGGCCGAAGCCTACATCCCAACAATGACAAGGTAAGTGAGGGTTGCTGGTAAGTGCTTACCCATTAAGAATTTGGTAAGTGGCCCCTTTAGTCGGTTTTGGCATGCTGGGAAGTATCATGGCTGATTGTTGTACACTTTTCCTTCTTTTGACATTTCAGTAATATTTAGAGATCGTTGAATAACTTAGCTGTAGGAGGGTAAAAGAACTACACTCTTTGTGTTGATCATTTGAAACTAATCAGCCGATTATGGTTTCTCAATGAACCCTAAAGTATTGCAAAATCAAAGTTTTTCAATTATAAAAAGCTTAAATCTAGCCGTCTCCGTGATTTTCAGTAACATCTTTTACGGTTTCAAAGAGTAGGCTGCAATACATGAGTTTGATAAACCATTTTCTATCATGTCTCAGTGCCATCAGACTCCAGATATTCAGAATTCGAATTGTGGTCAGACGAGGTGGAGATACATTCAGAGGTCAAAGTCACTTCATTCGAAAAGGAGGGATGGTGCAAAATTATAAGAAATTCAGATCTATCTTCTGCAACTTTGCAAAATAAGAGGTACTTAACAACTAAATTGGTTACACATTATTCTAGTCATCAAACAAATTTCTTGTGTGTGTGTGGAAATAAATGTAAGAGTCGTATGATATTTTCTCTATTCTACAACTAGAGTCTAGCTTTTTAAGTTTCTCTTTCTCCACTACAACAAAATTGGCTTTATAGGATGTCAAAAATTTCTAAATGTATTAATAGACTCTATCATGGACTTAAGTTTTTAGGAACAGTAAATAATAATTGTTCGTCCTATGTAAATGTATTACAATAAGTTGACAAGAAAGCTTTTGGGCGTTCTAAGTTCTAACAAGCTTTTTGTGGACAATTATTGAAAATTTGTTTTAAAAAAAACAAGTCTCCTATAAAAAGATGTTTTTTTACAAGACACTCCGTATTATTTTGTTGGGTGCAACTATATATTCCTTGAAACTACAATAATAACACCAGTTTCTCTTGGTAGAGTTGGTTTGCATCGTTTTTTCTCCCCTTCTAAGCATGTGTTTGTATCATTTTCTTAGTTTTTAGCTTTTAATTTCAGGTTCATTACATTCTTGATTTTTTTCCGATTAAAGACTCGAGCAGAAGACCTCACATACACATAGCAAGCAACTAACCACAGACCAACAATAATTTTGTAAAAGATATCCATAGCTTCATTTTTGTAGTCTAACGGTGTCACCACTTGCAAAAAAATTCTAGGTTCGCCTCTGGGCATATACATTTCCAAATTTTACGTCTGCAACTCGTTGCTCATATAAATTTTTATATTTTTTGCTTTGTGCAGTTCAAATGTGATATTTGTTGATGGGACTGATGTTCAAACCAAAGATACGATCATCATTAATTGTGGAAGTGAGATAATTCCTGGCCCCGCTTCAGAAGGTATAGAACTTCACCCTAATTTTCTTTATAAACGATGAGCTTTCTTTTAAAAGTGCTCGTCTTTATCATTTTTCCGTTGTTTCAAAATAGTTCTAATTCTTTTTTGGAGAAGATAACCTCTGATTATATGTTTTTTTTGCTTGATGTTGAAAGGCTATTTGAGTTACCGATTTAAAGTGATGCCTATGAATGAGTCTGCCAAGAAGGTGTTGAAGGTAAAACACAATTTATCCCACTTTTCGTTTACTATGCATCTTACTTCCCATACTTGTACAGTGATGAACTTCTGTTTTGTTTATGTTAGATTTCTTTAGACTCTGATCATGCAAAATGCAGCATATGTTTAAATATTTGGCATGACGTTGTCACGGTTGCTCCCTGCCTCCACAACTTTTGGTATGCGGCTTGAATTTCTTCTTCTTTATGATTTCATAGTTTTTGAGAAATACGAGTTTTTAATCGATTCTTCTTACCGTGTCATTCAAAGCAATGGATGCTTCTCGGAGTGGTTGAGAAGATCACAAGAAAAACAGTCAAGCGTTCTTTGTCCTCATTGCAGAGCCGTTGTACAATTTGTGGGAAGAAATCACTTTCTCCACAACATTGAAGAGGTAACATTTGATCTCATTGTCATACCATTCTCGACTTTTGAAAAAAGTTATATATGGAGTTGCTTATTTGCAGGAAATACTGCAAAGTGATTCTTCCCTAAGGCGCAGTGACGAAGAACTAGCTGTTTTAAACTCTTCTGCGTTAATAAAATCACCTTTTGTGAGTCAAATCACTCATTATGTTTGATGTTTAACATCATGAGGCTTTGTAATCATGTAAAGAATCTTTTTTGCTCATATTGGCTAATGCTTGAACTCTATATTCATAAATTAGGTCATTAATAATGGAAAGAAGACTCGACGCAAGAGGTCACGTTTGCAGCCGGAGGAAGATAGTAATGTCGTGGATCTTGCATGTGCTCAATGTGGTAATGCACTAGACTCATTTAGTTAAATCACCTTAAAAGTGAGTTCTAAATTAGGAGCATGACCTCTTTATAACAATTCACTCAATAATGTTCAAATGACTTGCCTGTGGTGTTATATACGCTTTGCCCCCGTAAAAACTTGAAAAAAGCACTAGAAGGTTAACTGGTAAAAGTGAATTCCATAGAATACCATTTAACTAAATACCCCCACTACCAATGTCGCTGCAACAACCTCCACCATGCCTCTGCCAATTCATAAGGATCTTCTAAATTGCATAAAACATAGTTTTTTCTTTGTAGGACCTGGGGTTTTCCAAAGTGCCATAAATAATATTAAATTCTGTATTTAAGTTCCGTAGTATTATATATATATATATATGTATGTATATCTGGTTGGGTTCCGGTGAGAAGTTGAGGTTAACGTGAGAATCGTGAGAAGTGGATGCACATTAGGATGAGATGCACTAAGATAAGATGCATCGAGATGCACCATATCAATTCCCTTGTAAAGCTCAATTCAAAGTAGGGCATGAGATTAAAAGTGATCAAGGGTTCAGATCCACTTCTCACACTTCTCACCAGGATCCTTCGCCTAAATATGTATGTATTTATGTATTTGAAAAATGTGTAAAAATGTTTAAATTAAATTATTTATTTTATTGATTTTTGTCGTTTATTATAACTATCATATGATATATAAATCCTCAAAAAACTTTTAGGGGCAACCCATCTAGTTCTGTCCTATTCAGTCATAGTCGTACCAACTGTAGATAGACAACTTGTCATGTCCAGTCCGGTCTTGCCCTTCCGTCCACTCAAACCATGTCTGCATACCAAAAGCTAGCAAATGGACTTTTGTGTGTAGGTGTCTTTTTTTGTTGTATACTCCCGCCATTTCAAAAGAAAAGAAGGGGTGGGTATTGCCTATTTCAGACATGGTACTTAACACACAATTGATATTGATTTTGTCTAGTTCTTTCCACAACTATTTTGAAGAAAACTAATCCGTTTTTAAAGTTGAAACTTATTTCCTTTTACGAACATTGAAGCAACGATCTTTCTTCTAGAATTGTTTATCTGATTATTTATATCTCACTCAGGCACGGAGTACGCTGGGTTTCAATGCAACCAAAACACGGTGCATCTGCAATGCCATGCATGTGGAGGAATGATGCCTTCTAGAACCAATGCACGCGTACCACAACACTGTGAGTTGTCAACATTCTCAAGGACTCATAGTAATGATCCACATTTGTTGTATAAAGAACTCGATTGATTCTAAACTATGTGCTCCACAAGAACCCCCACCCCCTCTCTCTTCAAACTAGTAATCCGCTCATAAATACGGTCCCAATGAAGTATTTTCAAGCGTTCTTGTTGAGAAACCGTTTAACGTTTCCCTAATATTGGCAGGCATAGGGTGTGATCGAGCATTTTGTGGTGCTTATTGGCATTCCCAGCAGGTCACCAGAAGCGATTCATATCATACGTGTGCTCTCGAGACTTTCAAGCCAGTAAGCTATTCATATTATCCTTTTGTTTTTCAATTTGTCTTTTATAAACCGTGTAGGATGATGTGGAATTGCACAAAAAAGCCCTAGCCTAATGCCTGGGCCAGGCTTGGCCCGAGCAGAAAAAAAATATTGGGGCAGTCCCGACCGACCTTAAAAGCCCGGTTAAGCCCAAAAGAAGCCTGATCTGGTCTTCTTTTCAGCCCCAAAGCCCAGCCCAGGCATAAGAAAGCTTGAATATTTCTGTTTGTTTTTTTGCGGTGGGTTTAATGCCGTGTTGTGGTTGCTGTCTGGAAAGTAGATAATGAATACATTCATGCATATATATGCTTTGGAAGTATGATTGGATGTTTCATCTGTAACCTCTCATGATACTTATCAGATTTCAGAGAGGGTCGTCACAAGAATTCCGTATCTGGCACATGAACGGAACCGACATGAACAAGATGTATGAAACTACTCTCTTTCCCATCAACATTTTATATTGATTATATAGTTATAATGCTTAAGAAATTGTATAGGGATAAAGAGGAATGAATATCCCAGACCCTACCTTAGACTGGGATATATATTGCGTTTGGTTTAATTTTAGGAACAAAAATCGGCAATCCACTCTCATTTCCTTTCAGGCTGTGGTTTAGGTGTCAAAAAGTTGATTACTATCTTTATAACCATTAACGGAACTCTGCAATTTTCAGATCACTGAAAGATGTATACGGCAAATGGGGAAAACACTGCAGAATGTTGTCTCAGAATGGATCACGAAGTTAAATAATCGTGAAATAGGTAAAGCCACTCTTTATAAGGGATTAGATAGCTCCTCTATCAGATGCGTTTTAGAATTGTGAGTACAAATGTGGATAATACTGATATGGCTGTCCTGGAATGTTACAACTTGCAACATGATATCATGAATTTTGAAAATTCATGATATTAATTATGTTAACGGTCAAACGTGAAGTCTCTTTCTGGGATGGATGGAATATATGTTTAAATGTGTTTATTAAGAGCTTAATGTATGAACACTGCAGATCGAACAAGGATGCCACTGAATCACACCGACATGATTACTGCAGAAACACATATTTGCAAGTACGTTATACAACATATAATCATGCAGTTACGAGCTTGAAGAATAAATTTGAATTGTTCGAGCTTTCTGCATTTTTGCACACTTGACTCATGTTGGCAAATCTTTTAAACTACTGGGGTGGTGCTTTTTCTGTGCAGTGATTGCTTTGATAAGCTAGTGTCGTTTCTCTTGTACTGGTTCCGGATCAGCTTGCCAAAATATGTATGTATATCAACACTCCAATCCCTCATAAACTTCTCTTACTCTTGAGAACAAGTATCAGAAAATTAGTAAAATTGGAAGCTAATTAAAAATCTTATCAAAAATAATATTCTAATTCTTTTTTGTAATAAAAATAAACAGCGTTGGTGTTTTTTAAGAGCGTTAAGTTTTGTGCTATCAAGACTTTTGCATTATGTTTGGTGTCGATCCTCAAATATTCCATTTGTCATGGTACAATTTGTAAAGCTTGAGTTTGTTATTCACCCCAACATGTTTTTTGGAGTTCCTATCTTTTTTAAATGTCAACTAGTTAGTATTGTATTTATTGCAAGTGAATTTCTAATGACAATTGTGTCCTTGTAGCTTCTACCTGGGGATGCATTGCAAAGGGAAGACTGTTGGTATGGCTACACTTGTCGGACACAACATCATAACGAAGATCATGCTCGTAAGAGGAATCACGTTTGTCGCCCCACCAGGGGTAGTATTGGAAATTAGCTTTAAATTGTTCGTTTCTAGTTTCTTTGTAGTTGAAATGATATGTGGGTAAAGTTTTGATGTTTTCTTAGGTAGTGCAACTAGTGTTTTCGGAGTGCTTAGAGTAATAAATTTCTTTTCCTTTCTCCACAATTCTTCCTACTTTATGGCTTTCTCGCGTTTTTCAAAAGGTAAAAGAGGGTTTTTATCCACTTCAACCTTGGGTAGAGAACAGGTTTGCGTACATTTCATACAAACCCTGCATCTAGGTTGAAAGTACTAAGCTTGTTGGTTTTGTTTTTTTAATGAGAGCCTCCATGTGGACAATGAACCAGAAAGGAGAGGGGGGGGGGGGGGGGTATCCTTGTTGAAAGTTGGATGGTCTTTTTACTTTTTTATGGTAATCATGGGTATTCTGATCATCTTGGTCATACCTCGATTAATCTTATGGGTCCTGAAGATAACAGTCAAGAAAAGTTTGAGTAGTCATAAGGAGACTCGACTTGAATTGAACCTGTTGAGTTCCATTTTGGTTCAACAACGGTCTGGTGTCAAATTGACTAGTAAAGGAATACTAGTTGCTTTTAAATTAAAAATCGTAGTGTTGATCAAAGTTTGAATATGATGATAAAAAGAGATGGTTTCTTTGGTTTTCAAAGATGAACTAAACTCAAAGAGCGTTATCAAATATTTTGTGTTACTTATAGGAATTTGCTTTAGATTGTGTTCTTCAAAACTTTTTTCTAACAAATGTGGGAAGAACGGAACATGAGTCTCTATGCATTTTTGAAGCATAATAATATGTAGAAAGATCGAGCAATGGATCTTAGAGCAATTCCACTTTTTTTTTAACATTGACTCTACTTTTACACCGACATTTGAACTGTCTCTCTTCTTTCTTTCAATCGACACTTCGACACACTTGACTTTAAGACACTTCAAAAAGATTTTTAAAATTACAATACAATACAACATTTCATTTTAAAGAATATATTTTTAAATGGTAAATTCTGTTTTCTTATATTCATCATGTTCTTTTCAAATACATATTCAAAAGAAATAAAGTCTTCTTTTCCTTCCACATCCATTTTCTTAACACAAAGAATAAGAACACTTTCGAACCTTTGAGAAACAAAAGGAAAAACCAATCAAAACGATGCCGTTTTCTAGTAGTAGTTCTCCCAAATAAAAAGAAAGAAAACAAGATAAACTTAGAAAAGCTTCTGGAAACATCTATTGCTTGTAACTATAAAACCCCCCTATTCGTTTTTTAGGGTTTTGTTATCCTCTCCGTTTTCCATCAACAACAACACTACCATATCTTCATCTTCATCTCGCTTCCCACAAAGGTACGCAAATTCGTAAATTTTCTATCGAATTCCATGTAATTTGAATTGATATCCAGTTTCACAATTAAACATTGGTGTCAAATTCTTATAAAAAATTCATATTGTTTTTTTACGTATGAAGAATAAAGATTTCGATTCCGTTATCCAATCGAATATACGTCTATAAAAGACTAAAAAAAATTGTTTCTTTTTTGTGGGTTGTTTTTCAGGTTTAGGAGAAATGGCAGCTGCTCAGTTGAACTCAACCAGTGTTCTTCCGTCTTTCGAAGGTCTTAGGTCGTCATCGAAATCCAAAGGTTCATCGGTTGTGGTTTCTTTGCCTTTTAGAAATTTGAGTCTTAGGTCAGCCCCACGTGGTCTAGTGGTCAAATCTGCTACCACTGTAGCTCCCAAGGTTAATTCTTGCTCTTATCTTTATAATTCTGCAAGCTAATTGCTTTATACATTATCTGGTTCTTGTTATTGTTTTTGTCTAATCTTGTTACTTACCCTCTCTGCAAAAAATTGAAACTTTGGTGTCATCGAAAGTTATTTATTGCTGTGCTTATTGTAAGTTTAAGTTTAGGGGTTGTTTACCAAATGTGTATAGGTAAGCTCTTACCGATAAAAGTCACCACTCTTGTTTACTTTATGTGATGACATTTATGTCCATCAAATCAATTTGGATTGATGGTAAAGGTTTATAACTGGTAAGCGTTAACCGGGTGAGAGTCATCACCCTCACCGGGTAAGACTCTGATCCTTGTCTTCCATCTTATCGAGTAAAATTCTTGGTTTGGGTTGGGTTGGTTTGTTTTTTTTAGGATACTAAGCTTATATATGGATCAGATGTAGCTTTTTGAGGAACAGTTTTTGTTTGTTTCCTTATTGCAATTCTGTCTTTGGTGAAAATCTTGATATGGTAGTGTTTGCTGATAATTAACTTAGATGACTGTTAGTTTTCTTCAAATCGGTTTGATTGATAGAGTTGGTTTTGTGTCATTTTTTCTGCTTCTGCAATTGCAAACTTGTTATCACAACCAAGGTTTTAAAAGGCATAATCGGCCTCAAAGCATTTTTCCCCAACGAGGTGAGGCATAGACCTCAAGGGGGTCTGAGCATAAGCCCCTTCGCAGAAATATATGATATATATATATATATATCCTCTCTCTATATATAGCAGGTTTTGAGAGAGGAAAGAGTGAAACCATGAGATAGGTTGAGACTTGAGAGGGTTTGGAAATTTTGGTTGCTTGGAGGAAGAGGAACGGTCAAACCACTTTTTTTTCATTGAGAAGAGAAGTACTAGTTTTTTGGGTTTTAATATATTGAAATTGGGGTAATTGGGTTTCGACTTTTAGTTTTTAAAATAAAAAAGACACTATAAACAGGAGTACACTGTACACTCCTGTCTTAAAGGTTGTAAAAAAACCAATAAAGCCATCACCAAAGTAGATCATCTAGGGCATACACCTCAACACTGCCTCATGTCTCACCCAACCATCTCATTGAACTAGGGTTCAAGAGGTGCAGCTGCAGGTGCGATTTTGGGCCGCCTGCCTTGAACGATTTATAAAACCATTATCATAACCGTGGTTGGTTTTTCTTTTTGTTCTACTTATTGGTTTAGGGGCAATTTATTTCTGCTTCCGCAAATGCAAGTTTATAGTCATAGCTATTGTTTGGTTTTCCTCTTCATTTAGTTTTACCATTTTGGGTTGTAAAAGCAGTCTTGTGCTATCTGTCTATTGTCTCTTTGTTCTGATTTTGAACTGTTGTATGCACTGGTTAATTTCGACTGGATTAGTTTTCAATCTCAGTGAATGATGGCTTTTGGCTTTTACCTAAACTCCCATCCTTGTTAAAAAGAACAATGAAGCTGCAAAATAATGTGCACAGCTATTTTGCAGATGTATCAATCCATCTCAGAAACTGTTTATTCTTCTGCTTCTCATTTGGCATAATAGGACCTTTGTTGATGTTTCACTTTTTAAATGATTTGCTAAGTCTCCATGAAACGAGTAGCAGCAGCCTTTTTAGTTTTCTTATCGAAGTAGTCTTCTTTTTAATTTGCAGTACACTTCATTGAAACCATTGGGTGATCGAGTGTTGCTCAAAATCAAGGCTGCTGAGGAGAAATCTATTGGAGGTATTTTACTGCCATCATCGGCACAGACAAAACCTCAAGCGGGTGAGGTGGTTGCTGTCGGAGAAGGTAGGACGATTGGGGAGAAGAAAGTGGATATTGGTGTGAAGGTAATTCTTTGGTTAATCTTGAAGGGATTGAGACTTAAATGGTTATTTTGCTGGATATGTTAACTGACTACCATTTACAAAATTGTTTTGAAGACTGGTACCCCAGTTGTGTACTCCAAATATTCAGGGACTGAGATCGAGTTTGATGGGTCAAATCATCTCATCTTGAAGGAGGACGACATTGTTGGTATTCTTGAAACAGATGATATTAAGGATTTGAAGCCTCTTAATGATAGAGTTCTAATCAAGGTTAGTAATCCTCATTTTTTAAGGGCATGATGGGAGGGGGATTGGAATTTCGAACTCATAACTTTGTGAGGTATCGCTTTATCACCCTCTAAGGGGTATTTTTGGTAACTTTGGCTTTTTTGAATGAGAACTTGCTAATTAAGCCATAGATAACTGCTTTGTGACTGCTATTGTGAACATTTTTGTACAAGCTTGGGCACTGTCCATGTGATTTCTTCACTGATTATGAATTATGATGCATGGTCATTGATTACCTTGCTTTGTTTAAGTCTAAAAAAGTATTTGCATATCTGTGAAGTAAACCAAGTGGAAAGTGGCATGCTGTGGCAAGGTAAGGATTATCGTATTGATCTCCATGAACATTTATGGATTAATTGTATAGATATTTACTCCGTTTACCTAGAATGGAAGTGTTGAAATCCAGCTTCCTACTAGCTTTGAGCTCTATTAAATGAGAAACCCTTGGGGTTGATTGGTCGGTTTTCCATTTTCTCCCGTATGGATAAAGTTGTCTATATGAATTAATATGTGTGGGGAGGTTTTTTCACAGATGGAAGGTGTGTGTTTTTTCAGTTAGGAGGGACATGTTTGGAATTTTTTTTGGCTTTTTGCATCAAGCTCCTCCCTAGAAGATTATTGAATAAGCCACTTTCTATTTCATTAAGCCATTACGAAAGAATTATGTATAGCTGACCAAATAAGCTGTGAATCCCGTTAAGCTTATAACTGCTAATAAACAAACCTTTAGTCATGTAGGCGAAGGACCGAGGCCATGGCAACCTTAAGGTATCTTATTTTTTGAGCTTACTAAAAAAGCCGGACGAACTAGACCCTAATTATTCTCAGCGAGTCCATTAGGAGCAAGCTCATTCTCTCATCAGGTCTGGGTAGAGACCAAAGATCTTGATTGACCAATTGGCAAAAGATAAGGTCTTGGTTCACCATAAGCTATAGCTTTTTGAAACAATGCTTCAAGTCATGTTTCAATAAACTTCATTGGTTTTTTTATTCTCTTTTATGCCCCTTGTTTTTTTCCCAATTAATGTTTTAACATGTCATTTTACATTGTCGTTTAACTTATCAACGACTTTTTACTGAACATGACTAGTTTATGAGGTAGTAGAGTATACAAACACAATAATGTGCTTTGTGGTTGCCCAAATCCCTCGTGTTAGCAATCTCTATTTTTTCTTAACATACATTTAGTCCCAGAGATTTTGCTTATAATCTCTTGTTTGATATTGGGATTACAGATTGAGGAAGCTGAAGAAACAACAGCTGGTGGCTTATTGCTTACACAAGCAAGCAAGGAGAAACCCTCAATTGGCAAGGTGAGCAATACCTGCTACATGTTGTTTCATCAAAGATTTTATATGCATGCAACGTAATCGATCATTTTGACTGAAAATTGGATCCTTTTTATTTGCAGGTGATTGCAGTAGGGCCTGGTCCTCTCGACGAGGAAGGAAACAGAACAGCCCTGCCAGTGTCTGCAGGAAACACCGTTCTTTACTCCAAGTACGCAGGCAACGACTTCAAAGGAACCGATGGTTCAGAGTACATTGCTCTCCGTTCTTCCGATGTCATGGCCGTTCTTTCATAGTTCCTAGACTTTCAATAAAATCCATGCTTGTAGTTGTGCTTATCGCACCTGCAAATTCGAGGAAGGAAATGGAAACTTAGCATTGCGGTGTTGTAATCACGTTCATTATCAAGTCAACATTTTTCCAAGCGAATTTATATTAAAAATGGTTTTGTTTTGCAATACCCTTACTTTAGCAGTAATCTTAAAATCAAATCAAACAAACCTGGTATATCGCTCACAGACAAGCAGATATGTTCAATGAACTTGGATTTATTAAGGGGATGTTTGGGAGTGTTTATCTGCTTATTTTCAAAAAGTGCTTAACTGCCTTTTCAAATAAGTAGATCCCGTTTTACTTCTTTGAAACAAAACTGCTTATCTTAGTTTTCAACCCGTGATAACCAGATAAGGAGGAAAAATAATCAAATCCCAAACACCCCCCCTAAACAATTGAAGTTATAATGTGGCATGTTTCTTGCCATTTGTGAATGGATGGTGTCACATGATGATGTGCATGTTCCTTGCCACTTTTGTATACTTTTGTATTTTATTCCTTTGGAACCTTGTTTTGTGTGGGATTGTACCAGTTTTCTTTTTCTTTAGTTCACATTGGATTCATTTAATTTGTAGGAGATTGGTTGGTTCAAAAGCTACCAACCAAGATTTTGAAAAAGCACATGAAGTGATTTCTCTGATCCAAAAAGCTATATGTTGGGTCCATCCAGCAATCAATGAATCGTTCAGAAGTCGTCTTTAATTGATTGGTTTCAAGCTCCAACCTAACAAAGTTTGGTTAGGTTAGGTTACGTTACGTTAGGTACACACGTGTTAAAGTCGATCTGATCGATTAACTCACATGATCGGTCTGCCCACGTAAGGCATCAAGACTACGCCGATAGCTATGTATGATCACAAAAAAATTGGCTTAATATATGTTAGCTAATTAGCTACGTACAATAAACACGATCATAAGCCCTAATTAATTAATTAATATCATCTCCATCTGCTCGACAAAAAATCAAACCTACCGATACTAAGACTATGCTCATTCGGATACAATAGGCCGTGTTCTTCGCTAATTCTCACGGTTCCTCCACAACCGTCACCGATCTTGTCCGTATACAAAGAAAACGAAGGCGGAGGAGGAAGTGCTGCTACCGCTACCGCCACCGGTTTTTGATCAGGAACAACCGGTAAACCGATGGAGAGCTCGAGGTTGATTTCAGGTTGTGTGATTTGGACCACCGGTATGTGTTCTTCGGTCGATAATCCACTAGTGGTGGTACTGCTGCTGACACCACCACCACCGCCACCGCCGCTATTTGATGATTCAACGGCCTGAATGGAATACTCCGAAGGTAGAACAGGTGGTGGCTCCTCGAGGTTTTTTACGGCCGTGGCGGTGGTGGAGTGGTTGAGGAGTGGCCCAGGCGCAGGGTTGGCAACGAGTTTCCTCTTGATGTGCGTGTTCCAGTAGTTTTTGATTTCGTTATCTGTTCTTCCAGGTAATCTCGAAGCAATCATCGACCATCTGTAAAAACAAATTGACATCCAATTAGCAATTAATTACACATATTTCATCCAGTTTTAGACAACCATAACAAATCAGAGTTGTTTGTTTGCCCCGACTAATCCTGGCAAGGTTCAACGACAGCCAAAGCATGTTGTCCTGAGTTAATCATCAGTGGCCACAATCTGGTATCGGCTGGATTCGAACATGGGGAAGAAGAGCTAACAAGCCACTTCCCCATAGGCCTTAACCAGTACCCTCGTAAACCTAGGTGAATTAAATTGATTGAGATGAAAGTGAACAGACTAGCTTATACGTACTTATTGCCAAGGACCGAATGAAGGCTGACGATGAGCTGATCTTCCTGCGGAGTGAAATTACCGCGTTTGAGATCGGGACGGAGGTAATTGATCCACCGGAGCCTGCAGCTCTTTCCGCATCGATTCAAGCCGGCGGATTTCGGGAGCGAGCGCCACGAGCCTTCGCCATGGGCGTTGATGTAGGCGACGAGACGCTGGTCTTCTTCTTTGGTCCATGCGCCTTTGTTTGTGTGATCCTTTTCACAGCAAGGAGATCTCACCATGGAAATGGAGGTGGAAGAGATGGAGATGGAAGAAAGTAAGGAAAGAAGAGAAAGGGAAGGGAAGGAAAGGAAGATTGATGGTGGGGAATTGAGTGAGGAAATAAATAAGGAGTTGGTGGAGAGAGAAAGAGTGGTTGTGATTGAAGTTAGTGCTGGATTTGGTAGTTACCTCTCTACCCTACTTTCCATCTTCCCCTTTTCCCCATATTTATTGCTCCTTTTCTTCAATTATTTCTCTTTTCTTTTTTCTTCTTTAATTTGATAGTAATATAATATAATATAGTATAATATAGATAGGAAAAACACATACACATGTATATGTATGTATAATGGTTGGGAAGCTTCTTTTAAGAACTGTAAATACTTTAAAGTGGGGACCACTAAGATAATTATCTGTTTCCATGTGTATCATACTCAGGGACCAATTACTTAACTTTTATCTGGTAAGTGATATCGAATAAGATCTTACCTAGTAAATAGTTGCATACTATTATTTTGAGAGAGTAAAATATTGTCTGATATAATAGGTGAGGTGTTCAATTTTAACAATAAGCGTTTACCGGGTAAGTATTCATGTACACGGCCCTTAAATGTTTGTCTTTTTTACGTACATCAACATCTAATCTACTTTTTAAATACTCAATGTATGATTTGATCTGATTCGTATATTAAAAAAAATGCAAATAACATCATCATTTTAAAGGCTATAATGAGAGTATATATAGATTACTTATGATAATATCATGATAGATATTCGTAATTAGTATCATGAATAATGAAATATACATTGAATTTATCATAAATATTTTATAGACAATTGGTAATCATTTTTCTTAAAAGTATATAAGCTTTAGTGAACTTTCTCCCTGAATTTTTGTGTATCTAGTCTTCTTTTACGAATTTAATACATACGTATGAACTTAGTTTCATATCTAACACAAAACATGTAAAAATTACAATTTTTATATGGTGTTCTTTTATATGTTAAACATTATAAAACAAATAAGAGTTTTAAATATTTTACGCATGAAATAATAATTTTTTTTGCATCTCTATACATGGTATTTCATCCGTGAAACAATTATATGAAAACGGTTTTGTAAGTTCAAATAATTTATTAGATTTATAAATTATTATACATCTATATATATATATATTATATACATGAGTTGGGTTTATATGAGATTTTTGTGAGACCTATAAGCCCATACTTTACATTTGGAATTTCACAACAGAATATTTTAAAGGTAAAGAACTTAGAATCTTTACATTAAAATACAGTGAAAATTATTTTTGTTGTGAAGTTTCAATTGTAAAAATTTGGTGTCACAAATTTTATGAAGGTAACTTATTCTCATATGTTCCCAAGTTCTATACGAACATGTGTATCAACTATCGACATACAATAAATCGTGAAAAAGAAAATACTAAAATCAAATTACTTTATTTTGTAAAACAATGTGCAAAACAAGTGTTCTTGATTAACCTTTTATGGTATTATATCAATACTTTTATAATTACAATACAGTGTATTGTACAAAAAAATATATTTTATTGAAAATTATTTTTATAATTACACTTGTATAAATATCTGTTTGACCCGAGGATTATGGGTTTTAAGGTCTCCAAGTGTCATTAGAGGCTAAAATAATAATATACATTACTAAATACATTTTTGCTCCCCTAGTCTCCTCTTTTTAGAAGGAAAAAAAACACTTAGTATAATTTATTGATATTAAGTCTAAACTCGTTTATATTATATTCCATTTATTTCCATTTTTAAAATAGAAAAAGGGTGCGGTAAAAATTACACAGTGGATCATAATTATGGAATTTACACTTTTTTAGTTTAAGTGAGTTTGGTTGGATCAAATTGGGGTTTTCCAAATCAAATGAATTAAAATTTGAATTTCAGAAAAATGGGGAATTTAGAAACCTTGGTATATATATATGGCATTTGTAAGGTTTTGTTCTAGAAGGTCTCAACCACTCCACTTCCACATATGTAGTTTAGTCCATTTTTGTGTGTTTTCCCCACAAATCTTATATTCCATTTTTTATATTTAACTTACATCATAATTTACTCTTTCAACTTTATTAGAATATAGAATTCAACATCAATATTATATAGAGAGTTGGCCAAGAACCTTGTGAAAAAATTGATTTAAACCATTGAACAATTTTAGTGTTATGCCCTCTTATGATTTATGTCTTGAAAATAAATTAATTTGATATATTTCGTCCTAATATGATTTCATATTTCATCCAATTGTAACCACTTTTTACATTAATTTCAACATTTCGTTAAAGGGTTGGGTTGGGTTGGGTTCACATAAGACCAACATATTTTCACAAGACCCATAAGACTACAAAATTTTACAGTAAAACATTGTGAAGATACGAAAATGGCAAACCTTCACAACAAAAATATTGTGAGAGTTAATATTCACAGTGTTTTATTGTGAATGTTTTGTGTTATTTATGTGGTCTCAAGTGTAAAAACTTGGTCTCATCGATCTCACGAAAATAGTTTGGTCTCACCGGTTTCATGAAAACAACTTTGTAATTCTTGATCTCTTTTACCTTTTAATCAACAAAACCTTAATTAAGTTAAATATGGAACCTAGAGACAAAGAACCAACAGAAACGATCGTGAGCTTAATGTATTTAACACTAAAATTGTTTATTTGATACTGTAGAAAGTGGCTATGTTATTGATGAGGATGAAGTTGATAGTGAATTTCAAATACTAAGTGATCCTAAGCTTGATGAATTTTTACGCTCCAATGTCTCAAAATCTATGATTTGGTTTGATTGTTTTTTTTTTTTTTTTTGTATTTGGATTGATGAAAAACTTGTGGTTGTATATTTTTTAACGTATTTGGATTGATATAAAACTTGTTGTGTGTATTTTTAATGTTTGAACTTGTAGACATCAAATTCTTGTTTATATATGTATATGTATGCAGAAAAATGGAAAATATAAGGAAATTTTTGAAAGAGGGTTGATCCATGACCCGACCATACACCAGGTTAACTAAAAAAGCGGGTGTTAAAACATGGCGTTTAACAACGGATTTACTCAACGAACGCCATTAATGTTGTACTATATTTACTGGTTGTATTTAATGTATAACAAACTATTTTCAGCGGTTTGCTATCCATTTGTATATAGTGCATATATTTTATGAACAAATTATTTTAGCATGTTGGTATTTTGACATAAAACATCTAAAAACCACAATTTACATTTAAATAATAATTTTAAGTCTTTCCTTAATGAACAACGTTTGCTCAAGATGTTAGTAAGTTATAACTAATAAATATTTTTATAACGGTTTCTTATTTAGTTTTGAGATGCTATAATTGCTTCTTCGGTGAGTTATAAGCTCTCTTCTTCTTCTGGTTTAAACATATGAGGAAGAAATGGAATGTGCTCTCTTGGAGCCTTTGGTGTTGCGATCCTTCTAGCATGGTTTAGACTGGTGGTGTATTGTTCAGGTGCCGGGCTTGGGTTGTTTTTGTTTTTTCGGGTTCTCTCGGTGGGGGCTTTGCCTTGTTCTGCTTGTTTGTTTTTTGGGCCTCGTTCGCCCTGTTTCGTTATTGGCTCTCGTTTGTATTCTTTCCTAGCTTTTTGCTAGCTTTCTAATAAATCTCGGGCTTGTTTGGCGGGGGTGATGGTTTTGTCAAAGCTCTCGCTTGCTTGCCTTTTGTTGTCGTACAAAAAAAATCCTATGTAAATTGTAAAATAGCATATTTTATCGTTTTTTTTGTTAATATGCATAATTGTTGATTTCTGATTTTTGACAACAAAATTCATTAAAGAAAATCTTGAGACATGAACTTTTAAGAAATTAATTATATGAATGTTTTTATTCTATTTTAGTATAAACTTTTTGTTTACATAAATTGTGGCAAAATTACATAAAACAAGAGACGGAAAACGTGGTGTGTTATAAAAGGTATATATAATAATACCGTAAAGGTAGTTGTGTAATCCACCGTTTTTAATAAAGGTTTGTCCACCAAAACCTTATTATTGTTGTTATTTAATTGCAAAACCTAAAACAAATATCTGAAAAAACAAAGTTCAATTTTTACAAAACTTGTTATGAAAGATTTAAAAAATAGTATGATCAAATGTATGCTCATAGTTTAACGTGACACAAATCGATTTTAAAATTGAGAACTCGAAATTTAGGTTGTGTTTAGTTGTTGAAAACTGTTTTTGTTTTCTAAGAAAATGAAAACAGAAAATGGAGTTAATTTTTCATTTTCAGTTTTCTAGGAAAATTTTAGAAAACTTGTTTACTTGAAATCATGGAGTTTTCATTTTCTAATTTTAGAAATTTAGAAAACTCGTTTAGCTGTGCATTTTTCATCACTTTACGTTTTCCATTTTTCCAAATATTGCAACGGCGGCGGTGACGGTGGTCACAGCGTCGGCGGCAGCGGAGGCGGTGGCCGCGGTGGCCTCGGGGGCCTCGACAGTGGTGGCGGTGGCCTCGGCGGCAACGGCGACGGCGGTGGCCTCGGGGGCCTCGGCGGTGGTGGCGGTGGCCTCGGGGGCCTCGGCGGTGGTGGCGGTGGTGGCGGTGGCCTCGAGGGCCTCGGCGGTGGCCTTAGAGGCCTCGCAGCGATGGAGATGGTGGCGGTGGCCTCGGCGGCGATGGTGGCGATGATGGTGGCAGTGGCGGCGGCGGTGGGACGGTGGTGAGAGGGTGGTCGCGGCGGTGGGGCGGCAGCAGCGGTGGTTGAGGCGGCGATGAGAATGGGACGACGGTAGCGTGACGACGGCGGTGGCGGCGAGCGGCGATGGCGGTGGGTGGTGGCGGTGGCCGGCGACAGTGGCAGGCGCGGCGGTGGCGGCGGCAGGCGCGACGGTGGCAGCGGTGGTGGCGTGGCCGGAGACGAGAAGAGGACGGCAATTGAAAATGGAAATGAAAATGAAAATGAGAATTGAAAAACAATAAAAAGTAGTTTTCTAATTCAAGTGTAAATTTTGAAAATGAAAATTTTGTTTTCTTGGAAATTTTTTTCTAAATTGAATCAACTAAACAAGTTTTCTAAATTTTCATTTTTCATGGAAAATTTTTCTAGAAAACAGGAAATTTTTCCACGACTAAATACACATTTAACCTTCCTTCTTCTTTATTTCTATCTATTTGTAATTATTGTTTTTGTGTGGCTTTAAATAAGTGGAATTATCTTTAGCATGTATCAAATTTTTGGTGTATTTTGTTTTATTAGTAACATGTGATTCATTTACTAAATATTTACCGGGTTATAAAGATTAAAAATCTTATTCGATAAGTGAAGGTAAGGATTTTTACATGGTAATTGGCTAATTGCTTATCGAATAAATTCTTGTATAGAATATCATTTTGATAAACTATAATCTTACCCATAAAGATGCCCTTAATCTTATCATCTATTTGAACATCTTTATGAGTTAATTGTAGGTTAACTTTATATATGATCAGGTTTAAAGAAAACCTTAAATAATCGAAATGTTTTATGCATTTGTGCATACCGAGTAATTCGTAAAAAAAATTACATATGTATAAGTGTATACATAAATATAAAAAAAACAAAAAAAGATTTTTTTTTAATGATTTGTATGCACTTGTGCATGTTAACATTACTTTTTTTTATAAGGTTCATCTAGGCTTTGTCTAGACTACATCCTTGGCAATATAGAACAGAAACTGAAAATTCCGCCGTCTAAGACAAAGCCTGGCCACAAGATGCGCACGAGGAGATTCGAATCTATGGTGAATGGGATACCATCCACATTCCCCACAGGCCTTACTGCTACGCCACAAGTCTTGTGGTTATGTTAACATTACTTGTGTGCATTTTTTTTTTTTTTTGCTTTAATGTTTATGAATTATAAATTAACCCGTATACATAAGTGTACAGGTTTTCGGTTATTTGAGGTTTTCTCTTAAACCTCTCTATCTCTCTGTGTGTGTGTGTGTGTGTGTGTGTGTATATATATATATGATGGGGAATGTTCAAACGAGAAACATGTCAATTTAAGAAAAAAGTGATGAGCAATTTCAGCCACTCATCTAGCGGTTACGATGGACGTGATCACGGAGGATTGAGGCGATTCATGGGAGGGAAGAGATTATTAAAAGGGGGACCGGTCAAAGCCGCCTTTGTTGACCGAGATGAATGGTTGAGATTGCTTCTCGTATTTTCTTAAAAAGTTATATTTTTTTTATGAACCTCTCTCTATATATGATTACCTAAATTAAAATATACGAGTTATCAAACTAATTTTATGTAAAATGTACGAGTTATCAAACTAAGGCTTGGTTTGGCAAGCATAAGCTAGCTTATAAGCTAGCTGATAAGCTAGCTTATAAGCTAGTCCATCCAAACATGTACCAGGAAGCTAGCTTATCAGCTAGCTTATAAGCTAGCTTTTTGAAACGCTACTTTGAGTAGCTTATGAGAAGCTTATTGTAGCTTTTTCCAATTATACCCTTATTAATATTAATTATTAAATTCAAAGGTACCCTTTTTGGTCATTTTACATACTCATAAGCTAGTTTTTTGCCAAACATAATTTGTTCAACAGCTAGCTTATCAGCTACTAGCAAGCTTATCAATCAACAGCTAGCTTATCAGCTATCCGCTAGCTTATCAGCTACCAGCTAGCTTATAAGCTACGCTTGCCAAACATAGCCTAAATTTGAGAAACTATACATAATATCTAGTAAAATGTTCTAAATTTTCTGTCGAATACTTACAATAAAATAGAACTATAGATAGTTAACCTCGTATGATTTTAAAGTTAACCAACGGTGTGGGACACTTGGGTTCTAGAATATTTGTAAAATTAAAATTGGTTTTGAAATTAAAAACAAATATAAATATTATATTATTATATCTCTGAAATTAGAAATAAAATAAAAGGTAGAGGTAAGCAGTATTTTAAAAAGTGAGGAAATATTGTGACCTTTCTTTTTAACAAGATTCGTCTTCTAGAACCAATCCACCATATATCCACCTACTCAACCTCAACCTCATCCTCATTATATGACTTTTATATAAATAAAAATTTGTTTCTCCAACAACCCTTGTTTGCTATATATAAATATTTAAATAAATAACTTAACCCAATTCAATAAATTAACTTATTAACTAAAAAAACATTAAAAAATGTATATTGAAAATCAACTACAAAGCTAAGGAAGTCTTTAGAATCGATCAAAAAACTTAACAATCTTTTGAAATCAACCAAATAACTTGAAAATTCACTTGAAATAGTAGGATTCAGCTAAAACCACATTGGACGACTTTACGAGTCCTTTGATCTACCATAAATGTTTGATTTGCTCAGAAAAAAAATCATGGATTTTCGTCGTTGGTAGCAATATACCTAAACAATCTTAGTTATCGCTGCCGGTTAATTGACTTTTTATGTTACATGGGGAGCAAAGAAAAGGTTAGACCAACACCAAAAAAGGTTGAAGATATTTACATTAGAAACTAAATTTACGAATGGAATTGTGATACAATTATTAAAATGGCTAGGCAGACACTTTCAAGGGTCACGGGGATCAAAAGCAACACTAATATTTCTAAGAGAAAATATGTATAATGTATAAAACTATCAAGTAGCTTCTCAAGTTGGGTTATATCAGGTTGAGTTGGGCAGGTTTTTTGTGCACCTCTTCTAGTAGTTGGGTCAAGAGTGCGTGCTCATAACGAGCTCAATCCCTAGCCTATCATATTCAAACATCGTCTATCATGCAAGTATACCGTGTTACCATTTCAAAATCAATTGTGCTACACCTAGGAAGATGAATAATAAATAATATAGATGTGAAATATGTGAATTCACTTGTTTTTATAGATATTATTGTGAAGGATCATGCCTATTCAAAAAAAAAAATACAAAAGTAATTGTTTGATTAATATGTTTAGACGATTTCTCTTTTAACTTTTTGTACTAAAAGATATTGATAACACCACACATACCACAAAAGTTTGAGATATTGTTTCGAGTCATATGGTGATGACTTGTGGGACCTATTGAACAAAGTATGACCAATTCCTTTATAACCACTTCTGTTTTCTATTAATCTGTTAATTATAAGTCCTTGAGGTTCTTACTTTTTGCACTTTTAACCTTATATTATATTCACACATATACCCCATCATTTCTCATCTATTATCGAATTAGTACCTAGATTCAACCAATTTTCTGAATGACATAACGACATGTCACATTTTGGATTTTTTTTGTGTAAGTTATTATATGTCCATGATAAGTGTCATACATAAACACTCCTAACGAGTATGTAAATTTATAAGGTCACATACACAAAAAAACGTATTTGCTTCAATTAGAAAGATACTCGAAAAAGTGAAGTTTGACATTTAAATAATTATTTTGAAAATAATTACAAAACATATTGAAATGTAATCTATATATATATATATTAAAACAAGGTTTTTGCTGTCATGAATCTGAAATTGAGCCATTTCATTCGCCAGTTAAATAGAATCATCAAATGATATGTCAACATTTATTCTTTTTTTAATAACCTAAATTATCTTTATAATTTTACATTTTGTACCCTTAAAGTTATTTGATTAATACTTTTATCTCT
>CM058042.1:94033711-94067854 GCA_030169165.1 Centaurea solstitialis
TTGTTTTTGTATATTTTTGTGCTAAAGATTTGTTTAGGTTGCACCGGTTCTTCATATTTGGGAACCGGTCCCGGAACCGCCAGTTCCGGTTCCGAAACCTGGTACCCGATGTCTAATTTTTTAAATGTTTTTTTTTAATATTTTATGTTATAAAAAAGAAATTATTAGTTATTACATAGTCACAACGTAACGAAATAAATAGTAAAACGATGAAAACTTATCCGATAAAAACTATATAAATAATTACGACAATTTTTGAAAATGAAAATAACAAAAAACACAACTTGAAATGTTAAATACGATATAAAAATGTCGAAAAAAGAGAATAAATAAGTCGAGTGAAAAAGTGGTCGTAAGTTTATGCGTAATGTAAAACGTAAAATAATAATTTTAAATTTAGTTTATTAAACATAATAATCATATATATAAAATTACCTTTATTAATATATAAATATATACATATATATAGTGTAACCGGTTCCGGCGGGTACCCGGCGGTTAGCGGTTCCACAAAAATGAGAACCGGAACCGGAACCACTCACATCGGTTCCGGTTCCGGAACCGGCGGTTCCATAGCGGTTCCGGTTCCAAAAGCGGGTACCCGGTTCCGATGCTCACCCCTAATTAACTTTATGTTTAGTCAACTATTGGTTTGGCGTCTGTTTGGTTTTTGGTACTGCTAGCACCGAATAAGATACGATAAAACTAGACAAGTTCTTCTAAAAAATTATTTGATAGTTTTATTTATCCATAATAGTTATAATTGATACAAATAACGGAAATAATATAACTTATAAACATTTCTACACAATTTTCATATACATAAATACATATATAATAGCAACAAATTTGAATGAAAATTGATGTAACTAATGGTGATGGTTATGGTAGAGATGGAGGTGGTAGCCAACGATACTAATAATGGTGACGATGACGGTGGTGGTCAGTAGTTATGGAGAACGTGAAGATGATAGATGGTAGCAATTGTGGCGGTCGACAATGGTGAAGAAGTATTTGTGACCAATGTAGTGGAGAAGTGGTGGTGGTTGTGGTGGAACAGTGATGACGAACAATACTAGTGGAGTATTAGTGATGAGGGGTAATAGTAGGTGTCGGTGGGTTGTGGAGGTAGAGACAGTAAAGATGGTGGATAGTGGATGGAGTCGACAATGATGGAGTAGGTAGTTGTTGTGGCTGATGTAATGGTGGTGGTGGGCAGTGGTAGCCAACGATGGTGATGGTTAGGCCGGCCATTAGATATAAAGAATCTTTGAGATGAATGAAATACTCACTTTTCTATTTAAAGAATTAGCGAAGTTGTTGAAGATTCTCATATATAATTTGGTTGTCAATCTAGTTTAGACTTGGTATATAACAATAAGGCCAGGGCCAGATTACCTCGATTGTATCGCATAGACACTAAAATTTTAGGGTGTTTTGGGAGTGTTTATTTGCTTATTTTAAAAAAATGTATAACTATGTTTTCAAATAAGTAGATCTCCTTTTATTTTCTTAAAAGTGTTTATATGCATTTTCAAACCATGATAAACACATTTATCTAAACATTCAAAATTGCTTATCTGCGTTTTCAACCTGTGATAAGCAGATAAGGAGAAAAAAATAAGCAATCCCAAACACACTGACTTAACAAAATCATATGTATGTAAACCACAAGGGTGGACCTCGTTTCATTCCTCCGTCGTAGTGCAAAAAAATTACAGGTCGTGAAAGGTGCCACCGTATTAATTTGTTTTGTGTCGCCATATATATTTTGAAAGTGCAAATATAACACAAGCTTTCCTTTGTAGAGTTGGTAAGTTGCTTGTTTTGCAAACTTGAGGTCTTAGTTTCAAGTCTAGTTATAGTCATTTTTTACTTGATTTAGTTTTATTTCATCATATTTATTATGTTTATTAAAAAATTACTTGTAACATGACTAAACTTGAGACCTTTCCCTTGAAAAGCAAGGGACCAACTACTAGACCAATATAGCTTTTGGAAAAAAAAAAAATTTTTGCATACATTTCTTATAGGTAAATTGTGCCACCATTTGAAAAAATTTCTAGGTCCGCCCCTGTGTAACTGTATTTTCATTCTTAGAAGTAGATATGTAGGGATGCCATTTGGACCAGCCCATTCCAGAAGATAACCGGAACCAGAATGGATTTAGGTATGGTTTTGGACCACCGATTACAATCCAGTTATGATATTCCACTGAAAACAAAACCCGGTCCAGTCTAGGACCAATGGATAACCAGGACCGGAATGGATATAGGATCAGTTTTGGACCACCAATTATGGTCCAGTTATGATATTTCACCGAAAACAAGTTCCGCTTTGGTTCAAGACCAATTATTGGACCATCCGTTTTTTGAACGACAGATAAACTCATACACACGCTCTCGCGTATCCAGGACCCATTCGGGCACCCGACTAATCCTACTAACCAGACACTTTCTAATATTTTTTAAAAGGCTAACAATATATTAAGAAAGACAAAAAGGGTACAAAGCAAGGGGTAAAGAGTTTTTGACTTTTTGTAAGTCTATAAACAGCTCAGGAACTTCAACCTCCTAACCACAACCAACACGAACCAAACAACTAGAAAGGCTAGAAACGAGCAATGAACACACTCTAAAGGACCTATGCTTGCCAAACTAATAGGGAGGACCACTAATAACAAACAACCTTGGTGGCATATTGGCAAAAGGCCTAGGAAGATGTGGTGGAATATCCCATCAACCTGGGTTTGAATCCAGGCATCAGCATTCTTGGCCAGTCTTAGTCTCAGACAGCCGTTTCTTAATTTCAAAATTGCTAAGAATGTAGTCTAAGCAAAGCCTAGATGAACCTTTCCAAAAAGAAAAAAAATAACAAACAACCCTATCAAGAAGGCAAAACACAACAGGCAAACAAGAGATCAACAGGGAAATTCCACCGAAACACCTTTAAAAAAGTTGTGAATGTGAGGTTAGCTTTTGTTAGTTCGTAGCAGCTTTGGAGGTGTTTCGATGGAGTTTCCTGCGCTGCTGAGCCTTCTTAGGCTACACGCACCCAACCCAATCAACCCACTCACTTTTTTAATGCCACATCAGCTGCCACATCAGCTTTTGGTCAACCCTCTATTTACCCTCCCATAACCCTC
Source organism: Centaurea solstitialis (assembly GCA_030169165.1). NCBI lineage: Eukaryota > Viridiplantae > Streptophyta > Magnoliopsida > Asterales > Asteraceae > Centaurea > Centaurea solstitialis. The sequence goes on from CM058042.1 coordinate 94,036,857, forward strand.
TACAACACACACCCAACCCTCTCAACCCTCTCACACAATACACACACAATACACACACAACACACACACGGCTACAGCGGCTTCCTTTACCCTCCAAAGCCGCTAACCCGCTGGTTTACCTGGGTTGCGCACCCAACCCAAAGAGCTCGCCGGCTCTCCTTCCCTCCTCCCCGCTGGGAAGCCACATGCCGGTGCAAGTAGCCTTACAACCAATAGGAAGTTTTTAACAATTATCTTCATAATTCATGAGATTAATCAAAATACACACAAAATGACCCAAAAACTAAGATATACAGAAAAAATAAAAACAATAATAATAATAATAAAAGAACAATTAATGATTGACACAAAAACACACAAAATAAAAGAATCCACCAGATTAAGAAATCCCATAAACAGACACAGACTAACCACCACTAACATCTGCTATTAATAAACTTATAAAACACCTCCTATCCCCTTGTCTTTCTTTCTTTCCTTCATTCTTGAAAACAATAATAATATCCTATCTTTCACATATCACTGTTTTGTATAATTTAAGAAAAACAAGTCTCATTCAACATATATATACTTTCACCATGGCCAACTACACCACAGATCGAATTCCGGCACACACATCAAATCCTAAACATCACCATCATAACAACCTCCTCGTGTTTTCATCAAAACCCCGATTCGTATCAGTCGCTCAAGTCAAAACTGTCACTGCGAGAACTGCTGGCGTTTCTGCTGTGTAACGAGAGACCCCTCATGTGACCACCGAGACCTGACCCATCCGCTTTGTTTTCTTGAAAGAATTTCTCCCTTTCAACGTGTTTTGCAGGCGGTGGTGGGATCGACACGGCTGGCGGTGGTGGGATCGACACGGCTGCAGCCGGTCGGGTTGTAACGGGTTCTTGTTTTGGCTCCAAACTGATCGGCCTAATAAGTGGTCGGTTAAGCCGGTCGGCTGGAACAGAAGATCCTAGTAATCCTAAAGGCCGATCTGTTTGATGATTCTCGGCCTCAGGTCTTACACAAGCTTTTCCTTTTCTCATCCTGTTATTGTCGAAATTGGTTCAATATTAAAGAATCAAAATGTGGGTATACCATGACAAAGCATAAATGGAAATGATTAGGTGTACCTTCTGAAGAGTTGTTCAGGATCCTCTTCCTCGGGCTCTTCGTGGTCAACTCGGCTTGCTGTAAGCGTTGATCTACTGGAAACAAGGGCATCGTGTCTTGAAAGTGCCTTCTGGAGTTGATCATTTAACTCGATTGCTTGAGATATCGTCTTTTCATCCCTAAGACAAGCAGGAAAATATCAATTGAAGGTATGATTATCTGTAGCTCCTATAAATGCTTTATCTGCCAACAACTAGCTTTGCAGCCATCAACTAGCTTTTCAGCCACTTGGCCGAACATAACTTAATTTGTTGGATTATTGAAATGAATTTGTATACCTCTATTTTTTTCTAAGTTTGTCTTCTTGTTTTTTATATACAATAATCTGTACATTTACATTAATATGCACTAAGCATTCTATTGCGTCTGTCACAAAAAAGATAACTTACCGAGAAGTAACTGCAAGATGCATTACTCGTTGTTTATGAAATGAACACTGTTCGACAAGATCCAGGGTGAACTCATCCTTGGCTTGCTGTAATTAACAATAAGATGACAATTAACATCAGCATCTGTAGTAAATCATCAAATATAACAATGTTCACATGAACAAAACATCATTAAGAAAATAACAACCCTGAAAAAACCCGTATCTAACTTATTATGAGGAACTTATTACAGAAAGCTTATACCATTAATGACATCAAATATGCATATTCTGAATTTTTAGGAGTACTGTAAGGTAATAAGTATGAACGTTAAAACGTTAGGTAATACTTCCTCCCACGTACCTCTGGATGTCGGGTATCAATGGCATCAAGGACATCGCTTAAGACTTCTAGTGCAGATCCAGCTTTTTGAATAATACTGTTTGAAGAAAGATGGTAACAAATATTTAGAAGCAAGCAAGCAAAACAATTACAACCCACAAAACTCTCCATTTATAGACACTTAAAACAAGCCTTATTTATTTTAAGGAATCCTCTCGGTGTTGTTTCTTCCCCATTTTCACACTGCAGATTTCACCTTCTCCTTACTGAGGTTATTTTCTACATGAGAAGGAGGGGAGAAATATTGGAATAAAAGTTGGGTTGGGGGTTGATAATTGTAGAAGCATCGGAAACATGAGGTAGAGAAAAGATATTGAGAACCTCGTGTTCCCAGAGATTGTTTCATGGGTTGAGGTGGAGACTAGAGGTTTTTATGGAACCCAAATAAAACTACTCAAACTTCTAAGAAGACTTAGGGGTCTCCAAACCGGAGTTACAGCTCTAGGGCTCCAGCCACCAGAAGTAATTTTCTTCTAGATTGGAAAAGTTCCATTGAATGGTGATATTTCACAGCTTCGAGAGTATATGGTTCATTACAGAAAGCAGATTGCCATGTTTCTACTTTCTAGGAGATGAAAATAATTTGAGGTATTTGAGAAGACTATAGAAAATAATGGAAGGAGAAAAAGGGTGCATAAAATAAGGAGGGGGGGGGGGGGGGGGGGGGGGGGGTTAAAATGAGATTTTGGTGTTAGGGAAGGCACAGAAGCTATAAGAATAGCATACCCGGGATTCTAAAGAGGGCCAAGCAACTATATCAGTCTTTTTAGTTCCCCGGTGAGCACCTTTACAATATTCTCTCACATTTTCTGACTAATTGTGTTTGAGTTGTTTTCAAAATCAGGAGTCTTGTACTATTTTAAGAGAAAATATGGGGGTGGGTGGAAAAAAAAATTCCATCTTCACAATTAAATGCAAATGAGATCAACATTCTTCCACCATTTTTTAGTACAAGGTGTAGTTCCATAACAAGGAAAAGTGGGAGAAATAGCAGGCATATACCTAGATTCAGGAACGGCCTGTGGCGCAGTCGGTGGTGCACTCCTGTCATTTCCAGTGGTGGCAAGTTCCCCGTTACTTGAATTGCTTTTACTGCTGTCTGAAGTTGAATAATTTTTCGGGATAATTTCAGGTCTCTGGGAGAACTGTACTCCAGCACTCTGACACCCCAACAAGTCAAAAAATAAGATAACAATCACTTGCAGATCTCTAAAGAATCAAGTTCATATAGCCAACAGATGTTCAAATTATGGATGACATAACAATTTGGACTAAGCAATGCTGAACAGTAAGAAAATGCTGATCAGGGTTGGGTTCCGTTGAGAAGTGAGGTTAACATGAGAAGTGGTTATAAACCGCACATTAGGATGACATGCACCGGATGAATTCCTTTCCAGAGAGAAATTCATGGGAGGGCATGAGATTAAAAGAGATCAAGGGTTCAGATCCACTTCTCACTGTTAACTCAACTTCTCACACGATCCTTCGCCATGATGATCAATGGAGAAATATGTCTTTCAACAATGAAGGTAATGAAGAGTCAGCTATGGTTTTTTTTTTTTTTGAAACGGCAAATAATAAACACACCTAACTACCCTACTCCTAAAATCTACCCTAAATCTACACCACCGCCCACGACGGGGCTCGAACCCACAACCACAAGGGAAGGGGACGCCTTAACAACACTCCTGATGCCGCTGGGCTACAAGCCCGTTGGCGAGTCAACTATGGCTTATTTATGATTCCAACAGACATAAGCTCAGACGTATATACCTACCACCAAATCATAGTATGCAGAATAGTATTGTGGAAACTTCCCAGAAGCTCCACCAAGAGATGTCTGTGTTGCATCCAGAAGAAGAAATATTTTCTCCCGCACAGGTAGATCGGAGTTAGACTGTAAAAGAAAAAGAATAACAAAAGAAAACCAACAGTTATATGCATATATCTGGATCAAATGTAACATAACAGTTGTAATTAAAAGATTTATCATACCTTTTTCTTGACTAACTTCACAAGTAGAGGAAGGATCCCAGTGTCAATCACTTGTGTATGAATTGGTTCTCCAATATTATTCATCAACACCTCTAGCAACTAGAAGAAAATGATCATGAAAAGTCAACATATATTCAGAAATATCTTAATCCTCTGAGATGTAAATGCCTATGACCAAAACAATATTTGGATCTAGAGATGCTCTAAAAAAGAGTAACATGTTCATCACATTGTGCACAAACATAAATAACTCACCATAACAGCAAATAGTTGAGTATCTTTGTTCTTACTTCCCAGGCGTTTTTTGATGGCTTTAATGACATCTCTAGCTTGCCTGTACATTCAAACAGATTTTCAGGTTTTATCCAATTTTTATAATACGCACTCTTTTAATATCGTTATATGCAATCTATTGATCTTTTTACAATTATTTTAAGTCATTGGACCCCAATGGCCTATACCAATTGAAAACTCCTTTCAACAGAGAATGTCACCAAAAACTTAATCCATACAAGCAAGATATACATTGAGGGAAATGGCAGCATCACTAGCCACAGAGAAAGTAGCCAGAATAGGGTTCAGAACATGGAGGCTTTGTGGTATTTTTTTTAAATGCTATGAAAATTTTATGAAAAAAATGCTTGTATATTTAGCCATGAGTAAATAGAATATCTATTTTTGATACCACACTACACTTGTACAATGCACTTGCATACGGTTCTATTTGCCGCAGACACAAAGAAAAGGTGATCATACAATCAGGAGAATCTGTTTTATTTCTTCTTTCAGTCACGGAAATGAAGATACAATTTCAAGACTAAGGTTTAAGTCTAAAAATTGGCCGATTCGGGGTTTACTTGACCACTTATAACTTAATTGTTAAAGATATGGCTTTGGAAAAGGAGCGTATAACATAACTTAGCATATTAATATTACCAACAACAAACCTATTATTTAAAATTAGTTGCTGTGGGATAAAATGAAACCATTAACAAAGGCCAATTCTATTCATATCCCCTCACATACAAGTGGTATGCGAGTGAGAAGGGGGTACGAAATGTGACTGGTGTGAGTGAGGAGGGGGTAGATTTGTGATTGGTGTGAGTGAGGGGTATGAAATGTGAGTGGTATGTGAGTCAGGATTATGAATAGAAACCCCCTTAAAAAAATAAAATGGTGCAATCCAGAAAAGCACATAAAAAAAACATAAAGCCACCACTCCTCCCCAGGTGTCAGCACTTAAACTCTCCCTTGTGCTCACATCGGTTTTCCACGTCGGTTTTCCACGTCGGTTTTTCCACGTCGGTTTTCCACGTCGGAGATTTTGGTTCCCAATGCCTTTCCCGAATGGAAATCTATGATTTCCGAGTCGGGAATTCAGCTAAGTTAAATCGTTATTTTGACCTTGTGTTTTCCACGTCGGTTTTCCACGTCGGTTTTCCACGTTGGGTTTTCCACGTTGGGTTTTCCACGTCGAAGTTTTCCACGTTGAGTTTTCCACGTCGGTTTTCCACGTTGGGTTTTTCCACGTCGGTTTTCCACGTCGATTTTCCACGTTGGTTTTCCACGTCGAAGTTTTCCACGTCGGGTTTTCCACGTCGAAGTTTTCCACGTTGAGTTTTCCACGTCGAGTTTTCCACGTCGGTTTTCCCACGTTGGGTTTTCCACGTCGAAGTTTTCCACGTTGAGTTTTCCACGTTGGGTTTTTCCACGTCGGTTTTCCATGTCGGTTTTCCACGTCGAAGTTTTCCACGTTGGGTTCTCCACGTCGAAGTTTTCCACGTCGAGGTTTTCCACGTTGGGGTTTTCCACGTTGGGTTTTCCACGTTGAGGATGCGCTTAAGACAGCTTAGGCTACTTGACGGGAGTCAGCGGCAGGTGAGTTCCCTTGCCTGAAATGAATGGATTGCTTTTACTGCTTTTAAATATATCCATTCGGTTTGCGAAATGATTTGATGATGATATTATACTGATTTTGTGAACTTAACTGAAATACAATGCTTTGCAAATGTTTATTGTGGAATCCATAAATAATTGTGAATGATATACTGATGATCATCGTTACGCATGCTATTTTGATATCGTTAGGGATGGCATCATGAGTAATGCGTACCATGGGACCGTACATCCCTGGGAAGTATAGTGGCGTGAGGCACGAACTATGTTCGTCACTCCTTAATTGAGCATCCGGGGGATCCGGCCACTTGAGGTTTTATTTGTGGGGTGGTGTGAGGCACGAACTATGTTCGTCACTCCTTAATTGAGCATCTGGGGGATCCGGCCACTCGAGGTTTTATTTGTGAGGTGGTGTGAGGCACGAACTATGTTCGTCACTCCTTAATTGAGTATCCGGGGGATCCGACCACCGGGTTAGTCACGAGGTGACATTTCTATTACTCATGATGCTACCCTGGTGCCTATGTGATAAATGATTGTGTTTGGCCAGTGGGCCGGAACTGTTGTTTAAACTGTTTTGAGGGAATTCACTAGACCTTTCGGTCTAAGCCTCGCTTTCAAAACCTTTTTAAACATTTTCAGGGAAAGTTCGTAGAGAAGCATCCTTGAAGGGAAGTGAGAAGGCTCAGAGTTAGATGAGAGGCCAACTTTGGACATCCGATAGATGGTCATTAGTTATAGTGTATCTCAGCTGTGGAGGGTTGTTCCACTGTCAATACCTTTGAGTTGTCACTGATGGATTTTTGTTTTTGGGCTTGAATGCCAAGTTTTGAGTTTGATAATTAATTCCGCTGCGTTAGATCACTGGGAATTGTTGTTATGCATGTTATATACTGTTTGGGAAATTTTGGGGTGTTACACCTCCTATCTAATTGCAAACTCCTTAGACATACTCCACTAATTTGAGTTTCTCGTCACTTTGACCCAACCATGGACAACCTACACCCAATCCAAAACACAAGTCAAGGGCATGTGATATGCCTTTCTATGTGAAAATTCAACAACACGCACGGGTCATAAATTAGTGCAAATATGAACAAATCTAAAAAATGTCGAGTCGTGTAAAATGCACATGCTTTTTGGTAGATCAGAGGCCCACTCAAAAGAGGAGTAGTAAAGATGCAGAAAAAATAAAAATAAACAAATGACAAAAGGTGCAAGGCAGTAAAGCCCGCACATTTCCAATTCTAGAGGTAGACAAAAAAAAAAGTCAATAGAAAACCACAAAAAGGACAAAATTAACATAAAAGCTTTAAAGAAGATCCAAATCTCTCAGCCTCATGAGGTGTAGGGTGTGCTACTCCATTTTACCCTAAAGTGTGCCAACCTTATGTTGTACAGAGCTAAGTTAGGCATCTTCTGTTTCCTGGGGTAGAGCTTCATAGACATTTAGGGGCCATTTACCAAATGCTTATCGGGTAAGTGCCTAGCGGATCACTTAACTTAGTGGGTGAGCATGGCAAAGACCGAGAACCTTACCCACTAAAAGACATGATAGCAACGATTAACGAATGTTCTTACCCGGTAAGTGAGGAAGTGTCTAGTTACCAGGTAAGAGGCACACAAACAATCCATCTTGGTGGCCAATAATGTTACCCGACAACATAAGTCCGGTAAGCATTTGGTATATGGCCCCTTACTCTCCTCTTATCTTGGCATGCACATTAAATTTACATGCGGCCTTATAGACATCTTTCTAGTTCTCATATACTAATTTTGCACATCTTCATTCCCATGTAGAAACAAACACTCCATATTTATAAGCAACATTTTCCTCAACGATCTTACAACAAACATGGAGACTAGTTGGTATAGTCAAATAAAGTATTCTTATCTTGTCTTAATTAACCTGATGTGTAGATAAAAGAGAAAATTTGGCTTGGACTAAGCTAAGGCATATATATATATATATACTAGAAATTGCCCGTGCGCGATGCCGCACAAAGCATTTAAAATTCTATAACGAAGATGGATAATTGATCATTATTTTTTGACCCATGTGAAAAATAACATTTAAGATTTTTTTTAACATATTTTTGTTCATATATGATTATTTATCTTAATATGATAAAGATTTAAAATGACACATGAAAAAATAGAGGATTAATAGTAAACCAAATGACTAATCATAAGGGTATTAACTGTAACTTCCAAATTTATAAACAATCTAACATTTAATGTAAAAATATATGAACAAATTAATTCATATGTATTTTTAATATTTAATAATATGATTAAAATCTAAAAATATTCGATATTGGACTCATTTTGAAGATATTTTCGAGACGATTATAATGGTATAATTTGTTAAAAATATAAATAAAAATTTTAATACATTTTACGCAATTTACATTATTTATGTTAATATAATAAGGGTGTAAAATGAAAAATGAAAAAGTGAGGGGGTAAAAGCAATTTAATTAAGTAACTATAGGGATATAGAGTGTAAGTTATCAATTGAAATATGAATTGAAATTGAAGACGTGGGTGGGAGGAGTTTCTAATTGGTGAAAAATAGTTTTGCTTAAAATAACTGATTAAGAATCTTATATATATAGTATAGATATATATATATATATATATATATATCTTCATTGACACCCCTTTACATCTGATAAGTAACTGACACACAGATACAACAACAAGAATTATCTCAAATAATGGACTGCACATAGCAAAGATAGGTATACATACCAAAGTTATTATGTATGTGTGCATGCAAGAGAGAAAGGTGAAGCTTAACATCATGTGTGTAGAAGTTTGGCATGAGTACCAAATACCAATAGACCCATTTTAAGATATTCCTAGCTAAGCTTTGACTTGTACCTCTGATCACGTGTGACTAATTCACAAATTTCGATGCTTTTTGTCCAGTCCATTTCCGTTAGTTTATCGTTTGTTGCCGCATTAACAAGTTCAGCTGCCATGTCTAACGGTATCTGAGGTCAATAACAAGCAATTAAGAAAGTTTGCCACTTACCATCTTTAACATATGAGAAATACATACATATATAAAAGAAAACCAATCATAAGAACAGTGCTGAGTACTTTGCCAGATAGTATCAAGTTGATACACTTTGACTTGCAGAATTTGACCACGTACACAAACAAATAATTTTAATCCTGTAGTAAACTCTCAGGTTAAAGAATCATTCATACAACTAGATATAAGAGGAAGAAACCTACATCCGAGATAGCAAATTTTAAAATAATGTGATCTAATCATTTCCTTGGGTCATCTTTTATCGTAAAACAAGAAATGAGTTGTAGTGCTGCCAGAAATATATAGAGTTAAGTCAATCAAAATATATCCCCGACTTCTCAATGAAATCGCTACAAGTTCCATTTTGCTTTTTAGAAGATTATAATAGCAACTTTTGAATTTAGGTATCGCCTACTGTTTGTGGAAAGATCATAAACTAAATAGACATATAACAAGCAAAATGAAGCTTGAAATAGTAGGCAAATCTGCATTTCCCTGATAGAAATCTTACTTTAAAGGTAATTCAATGAAACCCTTCATTTGCAACTTCCTCCTTAATGTGTTGTGAGTATGTTTTATGAAAAATTGCAGAAATCATAAGATAAATAGACAAACATATATAGAGATTTATCTATCAACTTTATAGACCAAAACACTAGAGAAGAGAAAATTTCACTACAAACTATCTGGTATCACAAAGTTACAGAAAAAGTGGCTCAAGCCCTAGAAGAGCAATCTGATCTCTAAGACAGCTGAAAGAAATAAAAAAAAGTGATCAAACAGTACATAAAGCTATCAGAAACTAAACCTCCTTTTTTCACATTTGGGTCACCAAAAAGTTCAATTCAGGACAGATAATAAGTCACCTCTGTGGCCCAAATTAAAAACATACTCAAAGTTGAAAGAAAACGAAACCACACTTGAAGGTAGGGTACGGGGTAGGATGTACGACCTGTCCTCTACCCTAAAAAGTAGAGAGGTTGTATACTTTACCACCCATACGTTTCAAAAAGTTGTGGAAAATCAACGGATTCAAAGATGAAGGGAGTTATGATCAAATAACCTTTTGAGAACATACAATCAAGACATGTTATCATTGATTTAGAACATAGCTGGCAAAGTCCAGATCAAGTATATGTTCATTTTATCACTTTATAACTATTTCCTTCTCTGTAATATCTTACATGATTCACCCCTCAACTAGCATTGGATGCTTCTCATGTCAACTGGACCTGAATATCATCAATTAATCTTGGAAAATGACTTCTGTTTCTAAGTTAAAATAGGTTTTTTTAGCTGGTTTTCCATCCAATAGGTTTGTTAATAAAAGAAAAAACTAAACTTTCAGAAGAATTCCATAAGCTCATGTAATGTGTTAGTTCGGTTTCTGACCATGATGAAGCAATATCCAAGCACATCCCTATGCATTTGAGAGTTTACAGCTAACATCATTCTATTAACAAGCAGGTGCTTTGTTGAGGATATGTTAATAAGATGCTTTAACTATAGGTACAGCTACAACAGTCATTTAACAATTGCAAGATCCATGATCAATAAGTTCTTGATGACCTTTCTGCACCCAATTTCAGTTTGTATAGGTTAAAAAGCCAGTTAGACCAAATTAAATGCTCTCCATATCCTCAATAGAAGATAACCCCTAAAACCTCAACCACAAACAGATCACTACCTTAAAAAGCACAAAATTTCATCAAAATAAGACCAGAAACTCCATTGCACACTCTTCTATTCAAGCACCAATCGCATACTCTCCAGAAATTAAAGCTTTTACTGATCAGCTTACAGTTCGATGTTACTGTTAATACAGATTTAGAAGCTTTCGATATCAAAAGTACAAATCACATCAAGTACCAAAAGTAAACAACAACATCCATATCTAATTAAGCACAAATCAAACTGTTTCATCGCTACCGCCAAACATCAACCAGTAAAGTACATCAAATCAAATCAAATCAGATAACTTAGTGATCAATCAATCCAACAAAAGATTAAAATCAGAGTTAACGAATCTATAAGAAGGATACCTTCCAAATCAGCAAAAAATCAGAAGAGTTAAAACCAATTGGAAGGTGCTAAAACCCTATGATCGCTTCAACATTCAATAATTCAGTCATCAATAAGTCTCCAATAAGTCTCCAATTGGGGGAAAAGGGGGGGCTATAGAGATAGATAGATACAGATAGATATATAGATATATATGGTGTGAAAAAAATAAAGAGGTGAAAAATGAAATGAAATGAAGGGGGCACGAGGGTTGTGTCTTCTGAAATACACACTCACTGACACACTGGATACAGCCAGCCAGCACAAGTAAAGCACTGATGCTGCTGTCTGTCTCGCTACCGTCACCTGCGGGTTATTTTATTTCACACGCGTCCTTTTCACAGCTTTTCCTTTTTCCCTTTTCTTTTTTTTCCTTTTCCTTTTTCTATTTTTCTTGGGGGTTGCTATATGTACCCCAAAAAGTGCATCGGGAATTGAAAAAGTAGCATCGGAAATTGAAAAAGTAGCTTTTGACGTTGACATGTGTGTATGACGCATTCACTTTTTGGGTGTATTTGGTAAAAAGTCGGGTGTATTTAGCAATTGCCTTTTTCTTTTGTTATTCTGTACTACTGTCCACACACCCACGCGACTTTCCCGATTTCCGTATCCTTTTTTCGGATGACTGGTTTACGGTATCCAGGAGTGTAATCGAGACGAGCTGAAACGACGTTGTGCCAAGCTCGAGCTCGATTCAGTTTTAATACTCGAAGTTCGAAATTTGACTCGAGGTTGTGGAGCTTTAATTGTCAAGTTCAAGCTCCACTTGAATAAATACTTAAGATTTTTGAGCTCAGCACAGCTCGACTTGGATAAAATCCAGTTAAATAAAATACATCAATATCATGTTTATAAATCAAATCAAGAAGGAAGTAGAAAATATGTTTTATATGTGACGGCTGAAAAGTCGGAAGGAACTTTGTGTGCACGATGAAGATGTTAATCATGAGAGAGAGAGAAAGAGGTGAACTTTGAAATTATCTTAAAGTTTAATTAAATTTTACAAAACAAATATCATTATTATCTTCTGAATTATCTCACTAATTAATAATTTTAACTATCTTAAATAAGTGGACTAGATGGATCTCACGAATCTTACATATTTAAGAGTTCTCAAATGATTAAGTCCATATATATACACACACATAAAATATAAGGGACGAAGCTATCGAGGTTCTCACGGTGGCATGTGCCAAAAAAAAACGTGCAACCGTATTATTTTGAATAGTGTCATTATTATTTTGAAAACTTAAAGAGGTGTACTAAAAACCCAAAAAAATCCCTCAAGATCAACCAGAAAAACTGAAAAGTTTTCTTAAAATCAACCAAAAAACCGAAAAATTCTCTTGAAATCAACTAAAAACCCAAAATTATCTCAAAATCAACTAAAAAGTCAAAAACTTCTCTTGAAATCAATAAAAAAAACAAAAAAAATCTCTCGATTCAACCAAAAAAAATCAAAAAGTTCATTGAAATCAACAAAAACAACTTTAAATATTTCTCAAAATCAACCAAAAAATTAAAAAAAAAATTCCAAAATTAATCAAAAATTTAATTATAAGATACCACCAATTAAAAAATATTTTGCCCCATCCCTAATATCATCTATATGCACTCAAAATATAGGACGACTGTTTCATATGAACCAAATAACTAATATCGATTTTTGCATGATTTAACACCCATTTTTTGTGCATGTAAATGAAACCCAAACATGAACCACAGCAATTCAAAAGCCATTGGCCCACTAGTCAGTTTAAGGTTAAAGGCTTACATATAAACTTTGGGCTATTTACTTACTTCATAGCTCGTTCATACGCATAAAAAGCCCAATTGTTTAATGGGCTGGACTTAATCCATAACAATCAGCCCAAATTTTGTAAAATCCTTATAATCTCATGAAAAGTGATTGAGTTCTCTTTAAGGAAGGAAAAATAGCTTCCCATTGAAAGTCAACAAAAATTCTTTTCGATCACATTCCCCTTCATCCCGAATTAGTCACAACAGATGAACCCGCACCAAATTTCATAACAACCCGACAAAAGTTCTTATCGTTAGACCTTATGTAACTTTTGTCAGCTATACAAACAACATCTGCGAGATTCTATTCCATTCGGACTTATTTACGTAATAAGAATATATTACCAGACAACCTTGATATATCGCACTTAAAAGTAAAGTATACGGGTCGCAAATTTGAACTCTACCTCAAATAATAAAACAAATATTTTGGTAAAACTTTGTGTAACAATAATGCTTGCTGAAAAGTTTAGACCAACAAACACCATTTTGGAGTTTTTCCAAATATCACTTTTCGGCATCATAACAGAACATCCACCTGACTAATTACCTATCTTTTATTCTATATGGGCGGTCCACCAATTATTTTAGGTTTTATTCTTAGATATCATTTCACTCAAGAAACACAAGAGAATTTAGTAATATAAAAACCTAAAATGGAAAAATGAATAAAAGATATATGTTTCTAGAAGGTAGAATAATGCAAAGTTTTCTAACATACTAACCACAAGTCATCATCACATCCATTTATTTAAATATTTGTTATACAAAACACACATATATACACATGTTGCACTTATATATACATATATCAAGAGGAATATCAAGTAAATAAAGGTAAGCAATATGGGTTAAAAAGGAAATATAAAGTAATGAAGGGGTAGAAAACATGGTTGTATTTAACTATTTATATATAAAAGAATGGAATATGGAAAAGAAAAAGAAGTCAAAGGAAGGAAGAGAAGAAAACAAAAAATAGAAAAACAAAAAGTTTGTGGTTGGTGGTGGGTCAACAACCTACCTACCTATCACCTACCCACATTCTCTCTCTACTTCTTCTACCACTCAATTTGAAATTAATTCTTTATTATCCATTTAGAAATAAATATATAATGATTTCAAAAACTATTTTCAAAATATATATGTAAGAGTAAACAACGATTTTAGTCCTTGTGGTTTGATGTTTGTAAAGGTTTTTGTCCTTGTGGTTTAATATTTGTTTTTATTGTCTTTCTAGATTTCAATTTATTTTCATTTTTGTCCCGGTATCTAACGTCGTTAAGAATACAGTAAAAAGTCTTTCAGAAATTATATATTTATGGGATTTTTACTAATGACTTAATTAGCTTAATGGCTGAACTGGCTTATTCGCATAGACATTTCATGTTGTCTACTTATGGCTTAATCATTCATATTGGAGCTTATTCGCACAGCAAGCTTAGGGCTCTTGTCCCCATTAAGCCAAACTCTTGACAATAGTAACTCTTATTAAAAAAAAAGGCTTTTAAGAAGGAAAAAAAAAACAAAACCCTCGTATTCACACCTCTTTCTCTTTCTTCCTCCCTCGCTTCAACTTTCCAGCCACCGCAAATTGTTCGCCGGCGACCCTGCTTTCCTTTCAGTTGGTGCTCTCTGGCTACCACATCTCGTCGTTGTCGCTGTTCTCTGGCCACTACAGCTCATCGCTGCCGATGATCTCCTACCCACCACCGGTCGTTGTCGTTGTTGCTCTCCTTCTAGTGAGGTTTCCGGCAGAAGATGCGACCCTGGACCTTCTTTTCAGCGACCTGTTGCCTCAAATGATAATGAAGAGGATCTATCAGATTTCGAGTTCTTCTTATCTTCGGCAACCTGATGCTTCAGATTTGGAAGTTAGCAACAACTAGAAGAAGAAGAAAGATGAAGTCATTTGGGCTCTTTTTGCTTCTTTTTCGGTTTTCTTTCAACGATTTTGTAGAATTCTTTTTCATTTTCTTCCAATGTAGTTGTGGAATTGTCTTTGATTTTCTTTCGATATAGTGATAAGGATTTGGAAGATTTTTTTACCATTTGTTGATGCATTGGTATTCACATATTCTTTTATTAAAAAAAACAAATAAAACTTATTAAACACGATATAATTTATATTGGAGGTAAATCTGTTATTTTTGTTATTCTGATGGCTGATTAAGAAAAAACGGTAAACAATAACATCAATTTATCCAAACAGACGACATAGATAATTTAATCAAAAATTTGGTAAACAGCCTCTTAGTATTTTTAGTCTATAGGTATTAAGTATTTATTTTTAAATTTTGAATAAACTTGGCATTTATATATATTCAATAAACACAACAGCTAATACGTATTAAACAAATTAACTTTTTTTCCTCGGATTCTATAGCACTTATTTAAATGATAATTTTAGATATATAAAAAAAATTAAAGATTTCGACCAAAAACTTGAAAAGAAAAACATTTACTATCAATAAATTTTACTTCAACCTAAACCTTGAAGGAAAAAATACATCATTTCTTACAATAATTAAATTTAAGCATTTCATATATGATATTAGTAATATTTTCGGAGCCGAATCTTGCGTCAAAGGTGCGTTAAAGGCTTGGTGGGGCGATCCAGTGATCGGTGTGTGCAGGCCCGGGTTCGCGATGTTTGCGGCAGCAACGGGGTGCGTTCCTGTGGTCTGATGCGGGGCTGAGTTTGTTTGTTGCTCGCAAACCGCCTCGCCTCCGTAGTTTGGCTGCTTCTACGGGTCTGTTGAGGTGTTGTGTGTAGATTTTGGTCCCTGTGTGCTGTTGGTTTTGTTTTTTGGTGTCCTGTAGGCTGTGTCTTCTTGAGTGTTTTGTTGTTGGTTTTGCTTCCTGGATTGGTGGTATTTTGGTTGGTTTGTGGTATTAAAGTTTGCTATTCAAAAAAATATATATATATATATATATATTTTTCTATTAATTTCATTTAATTCTAAAAAAGGATTTCATTCGCTATTAATTGTATCTTATTAATGTAATAAATGATAGTTTATTTAATTTTTAAAAAAATATCATTTAATATTAATTATATCTTATTAATATAATACATGATACTTTTTCTTTCAAAAATCTCTATAGAATTCTCTAAAAATTAATAGATTTTGCAGACCAGTTGACCTGGTCGAACCGAGCAACAGCCAAGCTTCATTAATTTATTTAAGCTTTTTGTTAGTTTAAATCAAAATCTGAAGAAGTTTAATATGATTAGAGGAAAAAACCAACCTTATATATATACAAACCGCTTGTTTTTATTAAATGAACTTTAATGTCATTATTCCATATTTTTCATTAAACCTTTATCTTTTGTTAATTAATTAAATTTGTTTAAATATAAATGTATATGTGTAGTACTAAAATATACAGAAAGAGAAAAGAAAATGATACAATATATTTTAAATGTCAAATTTATTGAAATTTAAGAATAAGTATTTAAAACTTATATATTATAAGGACTAAATATGTAACTTCTAAAAAACTCTTTATTGGTATTTTCAATGACATTAGATGCAGAGACGAAAGTAGAAGCAAAATGGAAACTACAAAGACGAAAAAAAAAGTTTTTAAACCATAGGGACGAAAACTGTTATAAACATCAAATCACAGGTATGAAGATCATAGTTTAAGATTAAAAATCATTAATAATGTTTGGTTTATGGACCGTTTATGTAACATCCCGTTTTCAAAGTTAAGTTAGGATGGAGTTACGAGTATTGGAACCTTAATTGTTATGTTTTGTAGGAGCCGAGGGTTAAGATGTTAATACTGAAAGTGCAGGGTGTGTGTGGTAAGTGTCTAATCTAGGGTTAACCTACATCTCCCTCTATCCCAAATCAGTTTCCAGAATACGTATTTGGGAGAGGAGAGACAGCTTTGGAGAAAAGAAGCAAGGGTGCAATTGGAGGCCTAGTATCGACCAATCAAGAGAATTGTTCGTGTAATCGTGATTAAGGTATGAATGCTTTACTTGATGGTAGTTTAATTGTTGGTAAATTTGAGCAAAGAGTCAAGGGTTGAGAAGTATGTGGGGGATTGATCAATTGATCAACCTATAGTATGAATTGGAGTTGTTTAGATCGAATTAGAGACGTGTGAATGTCCCTTATCGATCCTAGTTCTTAAAATCCATTGATGTAGTCTTGTAGAGCTCGAAAAATCGAGATCATAGTAATTTGAATCGGCTAAATCGGAGTTCGTATGAGAGAGTTATGTCCAATTGAAGAAAACCCTTCTTTTCTTCTCGTGCTGATGGTAACGGCGGGTAAATCCGCGGGTAAGGTTACCAGCGGTATTACCAGCCGTTTCGGCTGAGTTGTTTTTCCATTTTTCCGAAATGGATTCGTTTGGGGTTCTTTTGCTTAGTTACCCCTAGTACTTAGTGAAACATGATGTTTCATGAAGTTGGTGGAAATTGGTCGGGGGTAGATGCGTCTTTTTGCATTAGAGGGTCGAGTTACGTTTAAGACTCATTTTCGGGTTGTGTTTGATGAATGTGTGTATGTATTTATGCTTAGGTGGTACGAGGTGACTATTGAACGTATTTTGAGCTAGTTGTGATCATAACCAAGGTGAGTTCACTACCTAGCTATGTATCGTTGTGTGTTTACGATTATGTTGCATGTGATTATGTTATGATGATGATGATGATGTATGTTCCCTTCGGGGATATGTGGACCGAAGGTAGTAGCAATACTCCTCGGGTAGAGTACCTAGGGTGGTAGCAATACCCCTAGGGAATTCTCTCCTTGATCCGGGTTAGCTGGAGAGGAGATAGTGCAAAGATGGCACGTACGTGATTATGTGTATATATAATTGTGGATGTATGATGGTAGATGGTTTAGGTGTGTTCTCACTAAGCGTTTCGCTTACCCCGTTGTTGTTCACTCTTTTTAGTTGCAGGCGCTTCCCGAAAGGGAAAAGTTAAGGTTCGAGGCTCCGGGTGCCGCTAGTTCAGTCTACGAGAAGAAAGGTGAATAAAAAGGTTTTGGGAAGAAAATGGTTTGGTTTAATGGGGCACAAACGATTATTTTGTTGGATTGAAATGTCAATTTGGGTTTTCCTTAACGGTTAACTTATGTTTTGAACTTGGGTTTGGATTTGGTTTTATTAAACAGTTAATTAATGTATCCGTTTTATGGTTTAGACTTGGTTTAACACCTCATGGTGTTTACATATTACCTTCAAATCGAATGTTTGGACAAGCTTCCGCAATTTCAAAGAAGTTGGTTACTTTTCCCGTTAAAGATGTATTTTCGAATTTTGGGTGTTACAAGTTGGTATCAGAGCCTAGGTTTAAGGGATTCGAGTATTCACGAGAGGTGGATACTTGAACTTAAACCAAAGCTTTCGTTTTTCTAAAATAAAAAGTAACCAAAAATGTTCATTGGGAAGGATAAAGAGACTGAACTGCGAGCCGGAGCATCAGAACGGGGGTGAGTACACTAAACCTTACCTATGTTGAGTACGATGATGTATGTGAATATAATTGATGCATGTGAAAGCTATGTGTGATGTATGATGCTAGTGATGAACATAAGATGCATGATAGATGTGTATCACTATGATAGTGATAGAAATGCGAGTATTGTATGTGAGCCTTGTACAGGCTAGTAGTACCTAACTACGAGTGGAAGAATATGTTGAGCTATTGACATGATGTAAAGCATGATGATTATTAATGAGATGATTAATGTATGTATGTACCATATGATAGATGCTATGTAAGATAATGTATGCATGATAAGTCTTGTATAGGCTTATGTTGATGTAGCCATGAGTAAGAAGTTTGTGCTTGCTATGTGATAAAGTGATAGACGAGCTGTTAAAGCTCTAGTGTGAAGGTATTGTATGGGACAACTAGTCGGGAATTGGAATTTTAGTGATGTTGTCGAGGCTAGATATGTAGAGTGTATTTATAGTGATACAAGGGCCCGTATCATTGCAAATACATTGTGCATATCAGGGAATTGACATAGTTACTGGAGTACCATGAACCAACTAGGTTGTGTTTGGGGTAGCATGATGATAGGACTTGTGTATGTCCTTAAGGTAAGTAATTAGACCCCTAAGAGGCGTGTGATGAGTAGAGAATGGGAAGCCAAGGTCATTGACCTGAGCTAGTAGTTTGTACGTGAAAAGAAGTAGAGCGGTGTTAAATAGCGGGTTTAATTGAATCAGTATGGTTAGACCACCCAATAGTACGATGTGAAAGGAAGAGTGTAGTGAGGGTTGCTGACCCAAACGTTGTAGACGAGATGAGAAGGAAAGAGGTTATCTTTAAAGTACGATGATCTTAGGATCAGCATGGGTTGTATACCAAAAAGAGGTATCCTTGCTATGATGATGATTGTGTATGTTTAAAGTCAGTGAATGTAGTTGGCTAATCTGTGGATCAGGATGCCTATTGGTGAAATTAAGATCAAGTTTGCACCGATGGGTGAGAATCTTGTAAAGAACTCTTCGGCATGTCCTGGTTTGGTTATTGCTGAGGGGTTCGAAACACGATTCTCACATATGAGTTGTTTAGAAACACCGGTACAAGTTTGATCTCGATGGAATCATGAGGAGTCTTGAGATACTGATAAGGGTAAGAAGATGTAGCAAAAGTGATAGGGGAAGTTTTCATGAGTTACTTCCTAGTCTTTTAATGTGCGAAAGGAGAATTAACCCAGGTGGTTCACGGCAGTTAGAAGCAGCTCTAGCCGCATGAGTCGGCGAGGTAGTAAGCTCTCAGCCTGGTCAGGCTAGAGCACCTAGTTATGGGATTTTGACATGACTATCGTCGAAGTTCGAAGGTAAGAAGGATCCAGTGGTTAACACTCATCGGATTATTGAGACAGAAGGTGCCTTCCACACTGGTTGGCATGACAGAATCAGAGGTCAAGTCGTGGAGAGCCAGTTTAGAGAACCCACGGAGGGTTTTGTGAGAGTCAATTGATCGGTAAAGGACCTTGAAGCAAGTGGAAAGTATGATGTGAGAGTGATTCTCTGGCTTTCCAGAGAAACACCATGCATGTCAGTTAAAGATGGCGACAGCAAGGTGCACTGATCTTATCAGGTGTACGAGATAACTTGTGTTAGAAAGTCCGTCAGAAGTAGGAATAGCGGACGAGTGGCACTGTTGGTGTAGTGACGCGTTTTGGGAGAATGTATTAGAGATAGGTGGGATCAAACTGTTTAAACCCGATCCCTATCTCTATGTAGAAGGTAAATGTGGTAGTTAGATTAGACGGTTTGAGTTGAGGTCGAGTTTGCATGGATTGTGGGGAATAGTAGATAGTAGTTCGAACCCTAAGTGGGGGAGAACTGACTATTGAAGGAGATGAAAAGAGACCACCGAAGGTATGTACTTTGGCTAAGGCCAGAAAGCATATTCTTCATGGAGGTAGTAGCTACTCAGTGTACGTGATTATTAGTCGAGTTGAGATAAAGAAAAAGAAGGAAGCAATCGTGCCTATGGTCAGCGAGTGTCTGGATGTATACCCGGATGATTAGCTGGTATTTCTTTCGAGAGGCAAGTGAGTATTATCGGGAGCTAACCAAGCTTTCGGTAAGAGATAGATACCCGCTGCCGAAGATCGATGATCTCCTTGATCAGCTTCGGGGAGCCATGTGGTTCTCGAAGTTAGATCTTCTCTTAGGGTACCATCAGTTGAAGGTTCGAGGAGAAGAGGTGTGTAAGACGGCCTTTTGTACTCGATGTGTGCATTTCGAGTTCATTGGGATGCCATTCGTGTTGACGAACGTGTCGATAGTTTTATGGACCTGATGAATCGGGTCTGCAGACCAACGAAGGAAGGTCAGTGATCGTATGCATAGGCGATATGCTGATCTATCGAGATCGAAGGTGGAGCTTGTGGAACACTTTTGAGATGTGTCCGAGACTTTTCGCAAGGAACGATGAGTGTAGGGAAAGGAAGACAGTAGCGAGCATGGCAGTTTAAGGTGGTACTTACTACCACGAGTTAGTCGTATTAAGATGCAGTGTGAGAAATAAATGGGTGTTGTGAAGAGTTATAGCGTGTGTTATGTTGTACGTGATGGTAGAGGATAGATGGCCCTATTGAATGTGAATAGCATGTTTTGGGTGCTTATGGGTAGCCCTGTACTCATAAGGGTCCATGGGATAGCATCGTTTCCGTTGGAGGGGAAGATATGATCAGTTCCGTTCTTGGAACGGAGAGCAGTTAGATGTGCAGATATGTTTTGTTGTGGAATCTGTCGTAATCCGTAGGAAATGACATGGTGATAGGTGTGTTTTGGGTTGTGACCTGGACTGGGCAACTCCAAAGCAAAACCGTGAGGGAGTAGGGGTGACCGGTTAGGGCCCTGTGTCTCCAAAGCGGACAATATCGAACCACGATCGCCTGGACTGTTGCAGCGAATTGTTGAGACAGGTTTATAAGTCGACGCTTAATAGATTGGTGATCGTGATCATTGGTAGATGTTATTGTAGTAAACCATGGAGCGAATGCTTGATTGTTCGAACCTGATGTCGAATTGGGTTAGGAATGAAAAGTGAATGTAATTGTATGTGTTGAGATGATAGAGTCTGAAATAAGAGAAGATGTGATGGTAGTGAGGTGCATTAAGTGCATGAAGAGGGCGAGCTTGTTGTCTAGATTAATCTTTACTTGACTCTTGTGTTTCCTACACTGGTGGTTACACCCGTAGGCTTCGAGAGTCAAGTATGAGCTGTCAAGACTGGGTGTTTGGGGCTAAGAGAAGTAGGTGTACGGCGATATAAAAGATGTTGATAGAATTTGTCAATACAAATGTGATAAAAGTAGAAAAGGGTAAGAGTTATATCGACCCAATAACCGAATGTGTGTTAGTTGGCGTTACGGCTTGGTAGTTAATAGAGATGACCTCACTGGTAAGTATATCTAAGCAGCCATAAACAAAAGCAATTAAGATAGAAGGTTGAGTTAGAATTAGAGTTACTAGTGGGAGGTGAGAGCATGCGATGAAGGATCTGAGTAAAAGTTAGTAGTATTCTCGGAAATCAGTATATCCTATGGGAGATAGTGGACAGATTTGCGGTCGGACTTAAGTTAGTGGGTAAGAGGAAGTGCTTCAGAAGGTGTGTCACCATGGAAAAAGGTGATACGCTTTCAGAAGCGTGGCAATCGAGTTTGAGATTCATCGGACCGTTCGAGATGGACGCACATGTAGGGAGAGTCGCGTATCAGCTTGAGTTACCGTCGGAACCCAGTCAGATACACGACACTTCCTATGTTGTGCAGCTTCAGTGGTGTTTAGCAGATGAGTCGGGTTGCATACCGATTGATGACATTCAGGTAGAGGAGCGACTTAGCTATGTGGAGAGGCCAATAGCAGTCTTGGAAAGAAAGACCAAGACGCTGAGGAGTAAAGAAGTGGGTTTAGTAAAGGTCTAGTGGGAGCATCTAAAAGGCTCAGAGTGGACGTGGGAACTGGAGGACGAGATGAGGCGGAACTACCCTGAGATGTTCCGAGACTGAGCGATTTCGGGGACGAAATCCCGGTAAGTGGGGGAGAATTGTAACATCCCGTTTTCAAAGTTAAGTTAGGATGGAGTTACGAGTATTGGAACCTTAATTGTTATGTTTTGTAGGAGCCGAGGGTTAAGATGTTAATACTGAAAGTGCAGGGTGTGTGTGGTAAGTGTCTAATCTAGGGTTAACCTACATCTCCCTCTATCCCAAATCAGTTTCCAGAATACGTATTTGGGAGAGGAGAGACAACTTTGGAGAAAAGAAGCAAGGGTGCAATTGGAGGCCTAGTATCGACCAATCAAGAGAATTGTTCGTGTAATCGTGATTAAGGTATGAATGCTTTACTTGATGGTAGTTTAATTGTTGGTAAATTTGAGCAAATAGTCAAGGGTTGAGAAGTATGTGGGGGATTGATCAATTGATCAACCTATAGTATGAATTGGAGTTGTTTAGATCGAATTAGAGACGTGTGAATGTCCCTTATCGATCCTAGTTCTTAAAATCCATTGATGTAGTCTTGTAGAGCTCGAAAAATCGAGATCATAGCAATTTGAATCGGCTAAATCGGAGTTCGTATGAGAGAGTTATGTCCAATTGAAGAAAACCCTTCTTTTCTTCTCGTGCTGATGGTAACGGCGGGTAAATCCGCGGGTAAGGTTACCAGCGGTATTACCAGCCGTTTCGGCTGAGTTGTTTTTCCATTTTTCCGAAATGGATTCGTTTGGGGTTCTTTTGCTTAGTTACCCCTAGTACTTAGTGAAACATGATGTTTCATGAAGTTGGTGGAAATTGGTCGGGGGTAGATGCGTCTTTTTGCATTAGAGGGTCGAGTTACGTTTAAGACTCATTTTCGGGTTGTGTTTGATGAATGTGTGTATGTATTTATGCTTAGGTGGTACGAGGTGACTATTGAACGTATTTTGAGCTAGTTGTGATCATAACCAAGGTGAGTTCACTACCTAGCTATGTATCGTTGTGTGTTTACGATTATGTTGCATGTGATTATGTTATGATGATGATGATGATGTATGTTCCCTTCGGGGATATGTGGACCGAAGGTAGTAGCAATACTCCTCGGGTAGAGTACCTAGGGTGGTAGCAATACCCCTAGGGAATTCTCTCCTTGATCCGGGTTAGCTGGAGAGGAGATAGTGCAAAGATGGCACGTACGTGATTATGTGTATATATAATTGTGGATGTATGATGGTAGATGGTTTAGGTGTGTTCTCACTAAGCGTTTCGCTTACCCCGTTGTTGTTCACTCTTTTTAGTTGCAGGCGCTTCCCGAAAGGGAAAAGTTAAGGTTCGAGGCTCCGGGTGCCGCTAGTTCAGTCTACGAGAAGAAAGGTGAATAAAAAGGTTTTGGGAAGAAAATGGTTTGGTTTAATGGGGCACAAACGATTATTTTGTTGGATTGAAATGTCAATTTGGGTTTTCCTTAACGGTTAACTTATGTTTTGAACTTGGGTTTGGATTTGGTTTTATTAAACAGTTAATTAATGTATCCGTTTTATGGTTTAGACTTGGTTTAACACCTCATGGTGTTTACATATTACCTTCAAATCGAATGTTTGGACAAGCTTCCGCAATTTCAAAGAAGTTGGTTACTTTTCCCGTTAAAGATGTATTTTCGAATTTTGGGTGTTACAGTTTATTTGAACGTTGTGTTATTTTTTATTATTAAGCATAACAAAGATCAATAATCTTATTTAATAAAAGACATTATAAAAGATTAAAAGTTGATTATCTTATCTAGTAAATAGAAAAAGATTCTTACATCGTCAATATTTACAAAATAAAAAGAAAGTAGTAACATTTTTCTTTGAATAGCTTTGCCTCGGTAACATTTATAACTAAAAATATTAACCGACAAGATAAATGAAAACTATAACTTATATTAGTAATATCTTTAAAACGAGTTAAACCAAACATAATTAAATATCAAGTAATAACATATAAAGATTAAATTAATTTAGTTATTTTATTTTCATTGTTATCCTTGTGTAAAGGAAGTCCTTATTCTTGACTTTGGTTTTTATCATAATAAGAGGAGTAAATTACGCCTTTTGTCCCCGGGTTTATCAAGAGTTGCAATTTTCATACCTATAGTTTCAAAACTACTATTTTCATCTTTATAAATTATAATTTATTGTTTATGTTCGTTTGTAAAGCTAACTTCAACCTTTAAGTAGGAACGACATCAACAGTAAAAAGTTGTCAGTCATAAGAACTAGAAAACGTAATAAGTAGTCATTATAAGAACAAAAACAATAATGAATTATAAAACATAAGAATGAAAATCCTAATTTTAGAAGCATACAAATGACTTATTTGGTTTAATTATTTGGAAAAATGACTTTTATGTACTATACAAATTGTTAGTTATTGCTTCTTCAAACTCATTATGTTTTTTGGCATAACACTTGATTGGTGTCGATGTGTCTCTCAAGTTCTAGCGATGCCGCTTTTAAGAAGGCATAAGCAATTAGTGTATGTGAGCTCGGGGAAGGGGTCTACTTTTGTGACACCGGACATGATGAACCAATATAGGTTTAGAGATGATACTCCTTTGTAATCTTACTTCTGTTTAAGAGATTAGATTAGTTGGTTGTCATTTATTTTTTCGTCACATTAACAATGTAATTAACAAGTGTTTCTTATTTTCCATTTTTTAAAAAGAGTTCATGCTTTGGCATTTTAATTACCATATTTTCATTTTTGAAAAGTTTTTATCTCTCATAATTTTTGAGGTGTTACAAGGACGAGTACAATACAAAATGCACATCAGTGAGGGCAACCATGTGATTAATAAAGTTGAAGGACAATAACCAAAATTTTGGTAAATCATAGAAACAAAAAATATAATTCACTCTCTACTTTTTTGACTTTTCACCTTTTTCTTTCTTAGCCGTACCCCTCATACCTCTCATTTTTGTTGCCACATCAGCGCCACATCAGCTTTACCAACACCTTACCA
Source organism: Centaurea solstitialis (assembly GCA_030169165.1). NCBI lineage: Eukaryota > Viridiplantae > Streptophyta > Magnoliopsida > Asterales > Asteraceae > Centaurea > Centaurea solstitialis. Next base: position 94,062,063 of record CM058042.1, read on the forward strand.
ACACCATACCAATCCATCCTTAACCATACCAATACCATACCCCTCTAATTAATTGATTAAAAAAAAAGAAAATTAAAAAAGGTAGAGAGAGAAAGAAGAGAGAGATAGAGAGAGAGGGGGGGTAGGGGGGGTGGGGGGGTGCTTTTCCTTCCGTCGGTAATGGGGTACCGTTCCCCTCCACTACCGGTACCATACCCCTCATCCACAACGGTGTTACCACCGGTATGGGGGTGGTACCGGTGCCATACCCCTCACCGCTAAGGATGGCCTAATAACAACCGAAATTCATGACACTATAAGCCTATTTTCACTTCAATTATTTAAAAAACACTATCTTCAATTCAATTATTAAGAAAACACTAGATGTTATAAGACTATTTTCAATTCAATTATTAAAAAAAACTCTACTCTATCTTCCGTTCAATTATTAAGAAAACACTAGAAATTATAAACTTGTTGAATAAATCAACTTTACTATTTTTATTAAAACACATCAGCTATAATATGCAGTTATTTTCTTTAATTAAGGAATGTTATCACTTGATTTGTAAAATAATTTAATTAATAAAGTATTTTTGAAACCAGGGTGAGCATTTTTCCAATTGATAAACATTATAAATTTCAAAATTTGCACATGTAATGTAAGTTTTGTTGATCAATACAAATGTTTATAAAAGCTATAGCAAAATTATTCATTTATATAGATACCTTATATATGTATATTTAAGTTTCATTGACCTAAATTTTAGCAAAAGTATTCACAATATCATTTATGTTGTTTTTTAATGAAAATTAAAATGATTTAAATGTAATCTACAAAATAATTTAGTAAGTTAAAAAATTTAATAAAAAAATTATTTAATATATAGCAATTATAGAAAATAAATATAAGAATAATATTCGATAAAAAGAGGCCAACTTTTTGACCTCTATTTTGTAATATAGTAAATGGTTAGAGTAAAAAAGACATATTTTTGTATTTTTAGTCATGGAGTGAATATGCTTAAATGATAGTTCCATCCATAGAACCAACCAAATAGAATAAATACACCATCAAATACCATATTGAAATACAAACAAAATATCAATAATTCATAAATCAGAATCAAAAGTGAAACAAACGTGAAAGCTAAATAAAACAAAAACTTTATATCCAAACCCTAAACTCATATTTAAAAAACGTAAACTCAAAATAAATCAAAAGCTAAAACTAAAATTAGAGAAAGTGCAAACTTAAAGCCAAAATATGAAATACAAATCAACACTGAATAAATGAGAATTCATTTATTTCAACCCAAAAGCATCATTTTTCAATTTGAAATCTAAGTAAATCAAATATATGTGAATCAAATGTATTTTCATTAACTAAATATAAAAATATAAAAATACTGATTTTGATTCAAAATATCATTTTCTTAATCTTTTTTCTTCTAAATATTTTTTTTTGAGCGGCAAAGAAAGGAAGGCAAGAAGGAGAGCTTCGACTAGGCCATCACCCTCAACAAACCAACCAATTTATTAAAAACAACCAGCAAGGAGCTACACAGGGAAGTACAAGGAAAGAAACAGACGCAAGGCGACCAAAAAAGAAAAAACTAGCCATAAGGCTTGGAAAACCAAGTATTCCAATTTAATTAAGTATTAAACATTTTTTTAATATAGGTCAAATTATATATTCTAACTATTTTATAACTATAATATTTGATGTGAAGTCGACTAAATATAGAAGGTCTGAAAGACTAAAACCAACATTGAACATGACTTTGGATTATATAATGGAAACGACAAGGGGGTTAAAGTGTCATTCTCAAGGAAATAAGTGTCAACCCACCATCTTAAAATCCATCATGCAAAATCGAATGAATTACATCTTTGGAGAGCTTTGCCATTATGCCCATAACGGTGCTCCCCTTTGCACATATACCCATACCATAACGGCGCAATGTGCATAACGGCCCTTATAACGGCCTTTTAAGGGTATTTGTGCAAAGTGGGGGTGGGGCTTTGTGCATACACATCAATTACCGTACATTTTTGTCCCTTGTTTATGTTTCTTTTTTTTTCGTACACGAATTCAAAAAAGTACACAAGTGGTCAATAAATCGTGCTTTTGAGCTCACATCACTCCCTCCTAGTAACACCATTAGATGAGACTTAGTTAAGTCCATCATTTACCCTTATGTGAGGGGCATTTTGGTCTTTTTATCCATTTTCATCCTCCACCTCATGTAACTTCGTATTAAGAAACCTAAATTAATAAAACCCATGCTTAATATCAATATTCCACCCTCCACCATCGCTGCTAATTGCCTACCGCCCCCATCATCAGCCACAACCACCATCCATCACCTTCAATCATCGTCAACCATACATATTGTTTATGTAAAAAATTACACAACTCGATGTCGAATGAAACTTGTGTGAGGCTTAACCGTCGAGAGAAAGAAATTACAATCAATGATAAGTGCGAGAAAGTAAAGTAAGACAAATAATTTGATGACGCAGGAAAAACCTCACGACGGAGGAAAAAACCTGCGGTCGACCTAAAAGATAAGTCGACAGAGCACTATGATCACCAATCAGGGGTGATGTCCTTCAAGTATACAGCTTTGATCGTACGATTACAACTGAGAAAATTATGAAATCGAATGTAAATTACAGATGATTCTTTAGAATAACGATTATAGAACTTGTGAGCTTCGGATAGAACTTCGTGTGTTGAAATATTGGCTTGATTCTTCTTATATAGTGGCTTGATAATAACGGTCCAACGGTATTGTGGCTCATCAATGATTGATTTGTAACCGTCCAACGTTATTGTCTTCAATTAATGCTCGGAGAGTAACTGTCCAACGGTATTGTTGAGAGTTAATGCCCAGATTGTAACTGTTGCGGGAATCTTGCTTGTAACGGTCGATCTTTGATGCTGTCGGACGATGCATAACTTACGACTTGTTCATTGTAATGGTGAACTCCAACGAGCATAGCATAGTACTCGATTTCCGATTTCCTCAAAGGTAGACAATTGTTAGATATGATGATCAGCTTATCTGCATCAAAGATATAAACTTCATATATTTATTCGTTAGTATCGTCGTACGTCATTGTCGTCATCGTTCGATGTATTCGTTCGATGTTTAATGATCTTTGTTCGATAGTTCTTTTAGGCTTTATCTCAGGACCTTATCTTAATACAGGACTATCGTCCTAATATTTATCTTACGATTATAATCGATTGTCGTGCGATCGTAGATTTTTACCCTAACAATTTGCCCCCAAGATTTAGAGAATAATTCTATTTTATCTAAATCTTTAATTCGCTGGTCAAAGAGTAAAAAATACGTTGTCTAACGGTCGAATAGACGTTTAGAAATATAGCCGTTATCTAGCCGTTTGCCTGGACGCGTGTCTTCTAACGGTTAAATGATGACGCGTGGCACGATTATCCCTGATGACTCATTTGATTCAGTTACTATAAATAAGGCGTTTGAGAATTAGAAAGGATTTTACAAATCTCCTTAATTTTCAAATTGATTTTGCGAGATCGTAATCTGACCTTATTTTCGGCAAATATTTCGTGCGACTAGGCTTTTATAAGGTACTTTCTTCTCTTTGTTTCATGCGTTTGAAGTCTTTAGCGAAGAAGAGTAATAGAGGTTTAGAAAACTTTAGGTTTACTCGTCTAAAAAATAGTTTAAACCGATTAGATTTTATCATGTCGTCGGAGGTTAAGAGTTCGATTGCTGAGAGCTTAGAAGTAGGAGAGTTAAGAGAATTAGCTGGGTTACCAGAGAATGCCTTTGTGAGGGTGGCCGGAGAGATCCGTCCAGCGGATGCTCCAAAGGGTTTCTTTGCTCTTTTTGAGTATCCGTTCAAAGTCGGATTTCGATGGCCATATTCTCCTTTGGCAAGAGCTTTTATGACCCGCTTTGACGTGTCTCCGGGACAGCTGATGCCCCAATTCTGGCGAGTCATCTTGGTGATCGAACGGGTGACCAAAGATTGGGGTCGTCGTGCGTTCTCTGTGGATGACCTTCTCTCTGCTTACAACGTGACTAAACTGCCCTACAACCGTTACGGGTTGTTTCCTAAGGGTAGGAATGACACCATGCTCGTTCATCGCACACAAGTGAATGATCGAGGGTGGAAGTCTCGTTACGTCTTCGTCCAGACGTCTTCGGTCTCCGACGAATCTTGGGTTGTTCCTGAGTGGAACTCGAATGGTAATTTAGGCGTCTATTTTTATTTTTATACGTTTTTTTTACATGATTTTGATGACTAATCGCCTGTTTTCTTGCAGTTGTTAACTTCACGTTTGAGACGACTGAAGAGTCCAGCGAGTTGATCTCACACTTTCTGAGTTATAGGTGACGGATCGCACGTATAGAACGTCGAAGGGCGGCGAAGAGAGCGACATTGAGCCTGAAGTGCAAATCATCGAGGAGACGGATATGGAAGGTAAATATCGTACGTCAATATCTTGGTTTGTATTAGTTTTGTTTGATTTTAACTTTGTTTTTCTATGTAGGTTCAGCTTCCAAGAAGGCGTCGACGATGGAAGCAGCTGCTCGTGCTGCCAAAAGAAAAGCGGCTGCCCAGGAGGTTCAAGTGGCTAAACGTACGAGATCGTCGTACGTTCCTGTGGATACCCCACCTAAGGATGCCAAGCGAAAGGCTGAAGGTGGTATAGAGGCTATTCCTCTTAGCTTCGCCCCTCCTGCAAAGGGAGAGGGTGCGTCGAGTCAGCCTGCGTCGAAGGTCGACAAGGGCAAGGGGGTTGAGGGATCTGGTCTTACGACCATGACGATCCAGATACCCTCTGACTTCATGGTGGACGACGTCATTAGGACGGCGGCCACTTTCCCTGTCCTGGAGCAGTTTCATGTCCCTGCTCAGAAGGCGCGTATGGAGGAGGCCGACATCGAAGACCTTGATGCCTCCATCGCGGGTATCTCTTTCTTGGTAAGTCCCTGTCGTACAATTTCACTTTTATTTTTCATGTACAGCTTCTAACTTTCTCTCTTTTCTTTTGTATAGGCCTTGCAAACTAGTCTTAGCCTCCATACTCGGATGGCTAAGATCAAAGAGGAATTGGCGTCGAACCAGAATGATGCCAAGGTGGCCAGGAAAGAGGCCGACAAGGCCAAAAAGAAGCTGGTCCAATGACCGACGAGGTTAATGCCAAGTCGGTTCAAATTGGGGATTTGGAATCCAAGCTGGAACTCAGCGAGCAATTCCAAGTTCAACAGCGGGAACGGCTGAAGTTGGCCTTGGACCACACCAAGGAGCTGGAGAAAGAGCTGTTGGTCGTTCGACGAGAGAAAGCTGAGAGGGAAGAAGCTCTGTCGTCCAAGATCCAAGAACTGGAAGAGGACGCTGCCTTGGTTCGCGTGGTCGCACGTACTGCGGTCATGCGACGAGTAGCCGTTGGGACTATCACCTCTCAGATGGCAAAGGACGAGGTAGCCTCTTTCGTTCAGGTGATGGGCTCTGAAGACCTTCTTGACGAAGAGGATCTAAAAGGCCTGGACGAAGAGAAGCCTGCGGATGTCGAGGAAGCAGGTGTCGAGGAGGAGGTTCCTGGAACCTCTGGATCCGTTCCTGCGCATCCTTTGGAGACTGAAGAGGTTCCTGCTGCAGATCCACCTTCCACCGACGCTCCTTTAGAATAGTTTTCTTTTTGTAATCGTAAAAAATTTTTTGTACTTTGCCGTTTTTAGGCAAGAAATGTTTAATGAATGAAATTTTGTTTCATTTGATGTGTTATTATAACTTTTATCATGCGTTTTAGC
>CM058042.1:94067954-94100954 GCA_030169165.1 Centaurea solstitialis
GCCAAGGAAACTTCTGATTCCTTTGACTGTGGTTGGTTCTGGTAATTTTTCAATTACCTCCAACTTTGCTCTATCTACCTCTATGCCTCTTTTGGATATGAGATGCCCTAACACAATGCCCTCTTTAACCATAAAGTGACATTTTTCCCAGTTTAAAACCAAATCAGTTTCTTCACATCTTTTAAGAATTTTTTCCAGGTTTTGCAAACAATCATCATATGATGTCCCATATACAGAAAAATCATCCATAAAAACTTCCATGGAATTTTCTAACATGTCAGAAAAAATAGACATCATACATCTTTGGAAAGTGGCAGGTGCATTGCATAATCCAAAAGGCATTCTTCTAAAAGCAAAGGTACCATAAGGACAAGTAAAAGTGGTCTTCTCCTGGTCATCAGGTGCTATGGCAATTTGATTGTAACCAGAGTAACCATCTAAAAAGCAGTAAAATTCCTTACCGGCTAACCTATCTAACATTTGGCCAATGAAAGGTAAAGGAAAGTGGTCCTTCTGAGTGGCTTTGTTGAGTCTTCTGTAATCCATACAGATTCTCCAACCTGTGACTGTCCTGGTGGGTATAAGTTCATTTTTATCATTTGTGATTACAGTTACCCCACCCTTCTTAGGTACACACTGTACAGGACTGACACATGTGCTACTGGCAATAGGATAAATGATACCAGCATCTAACCATTTCAGAATTTCCTTTTTGACAACCTCTTTCATCACTGGATTGAGTCTCCTTTGAGGCTCAACAGAGTTGAAATTTTTATCTTCTAAAATGATCTTATGTTGACAGATTGTAGGGCTTATGCCCTTCAAATCAGCAATGGTCCATCCTATGGCCTTGGTATGAAGTTTAAGCATCTGAACTAATTTTTCTTCCTGATCTGCCTCTAAGGAGGATGAAATAATGATAGGCAATTTTCCTGAGTCTCCCAAAAAGGCATATTTTAAATTGGATGGAAGTTGTTTCAGTTCTAGGTCTGGTGCAACTTCTAAGGATGGGACAAGAGTTTTCCTATCCTCATTCTCTAAGACTTCAAATGCAGCAGTTACTAAGGGTACTTCCTCACTGTCATCTTCTGTCTCATCATCAGTGTCTGCATCCCACAAGATTTCTCCTAAAGTCTTTTCCTCACACCAGGTTTCTATTTCACTCAAGGTGGAACACTCTTCTCTCTCATCAGGGTATTTAAGGGAATCTAACACATTAAAAGTCACTCTTTGGTCATGGACTCTCATGGTCAACTCACCCTTCTGGACATCTATCAGTGTTCTTCCTGTTGCTAGAAAAGGCCTTCCTAAAATGATAGGGACTTCTTGATCTACTTCACAATCTAGGATGATAAAGTCTGTAGGAAAAATAAATTTATCTACTTGCACCAAAACATCCTCAATCTTGCCCTTAGGCCAAACTATGGACTTGTCAGCTAACTGAATAGATATAGTGGTGGGTCTTGCTTCACCTATTCCTAGGGTAGTAAAGACAGACAAAGGCATAAGGTTGATGCCTGCTCCTAAATCACATAGGGCTCTCCTAATGGTCTTACCTCCTATGGAGCAGGGAATTGTAAAACTTCCTGGGTCTTTCATCTTAGGTGGAATTTTCTTGGTTAACAGAGCACTACAACCCTCAGTCAGAGCTACAGTCTCATACTCAGTCAGCCTTTTCTTTTTGTTCAAAATATCTTTCAAAAATTTTGTGTAATTTGGCATCCTTTCAATTGCTTCCAACAAAGGTATGTTGATATGTAATTGTTTGAAAACATCAAGAAATTGTTTAAATTGAGCTTCCTCTCTCTGATTCCTTAACCTTTGGGGGTATGGAATATAGGGGGGGACTTGAGTAGGAGTGGTAGTCTTTTGAGGTGTAGGTGATGGTGATGGTGAGGGTGTAACAGAGACAGGCTTTATCACAGTGGTAGATAAAGTGGTGTCTATCTCTTTGGGAAGTGTGTGACTAATGGTCTTGGGACTGTCACTAAGCTGTGGTACATCCTTACTGGTGTTCTTCTGAGGTCTCCACTCTGTCCCTGCAGATGTTACAGGAGATAAAAGTGGAAAGTCAGGGACAGGTGAGGTGAAAGCTGACTCAGCTGGAGTAGGTGAGTCAGTGTGTGTTGGAGTGGAAGAAGATGATGCAAAATTCTTTTCAGAATTTTGACTCTTCCTTTCAGACTTATTCAAGTCTTTTCCATTTCTTAAAGTCACAGCCTTAACCTGCTCTTTTCCTGGTCTCTGAGGAATCTCAGTGTCACTAGGTAAAGAGCCAGCCGACCTATTCCTAATTTCTAGAGCCATCTGACCTACTTGGGTCTCAAGGTTTTTGATTGATGCTTGGGTTTGAGAAATAAACCCTTTCATCATGGCCTCTAGTGAAGGTTCAACCTGTTGGTTTTGCCTTGGTGGATATCTAGGAGAGGTGGTCTGTTGGTGATTTTGTGAATGGTTGTGTGAAGTGTGTTGAAATCTAGGTGGTTCCTCATCTTGAAAATGGACACGCTTTTGATTTTGAAAATGTGACTGTCCTTGGTTTTGAAAGTGTGACTGCCCTTGATTTTGGAAGTTGGACTGTCTTTGTTGCTGAGGATACTGGTTCGTCTGACCTTGTATTCTAGGTAACTGTGGGTTGAGAGAAGGACTGTTCCATTTTAAATGTGGATGATCTCTCCATCCAGGATTGTAGGTTGGTGAAAAAGGTCCAGTTTTGTCATTATTTCCAATGTAATTGACTTTTTCTGGATTTCCCGGACAATTATCAAAAAGATGGTTTTCACCACAATAAGCACATTGGACAGGTAACTCGGATGCCTCAGAAGCATCAATACCAGACAACACTTGCTTCTTGGTAGTGAGATTCTTAAGCATCACTGCCATATCACGTACTTGGGTAGCAAGTGTTGAATAAGTATCATTGTTCTTGACACCAGTTAATTGTAAAGGTTTTGCACGAGAGTCTGCCCAGTGACCATTGTTATTTGAAATCTTTTCAAGGATATTGTATCCTTCATTGTAAGAACTTGCAGTAAAAGCTCCTCCTGCAGTAGCATCAAGCATTTGTCTGGCTGGGTAATTCAAGCCATTATAAAATGTCTCTAGCTGAATGCAGTAGGGAATGCCATGGTGAGGGCATTTTCTCAGTAATTCTTTAAATCTTTCCCAGGCTGTGGGAACTGTCTCATCATCTTCTTGTTGGAAAGTACAGATCTCATTTCTAGACTGAGCATTTCTTAGTGGTGGAAAATATTTTTTTAAAAATACCTCAGCCATCTGGTCCCATGTAAAAATAGAGTTTGGTTTTAGAGAATAGTACCAAGCTCTGGCATGATGACTTAATGAAAAAGGAAAAAGTTTTAATTTTAAAGCGTCATCAGAAATTCCTCGAAGTCTAAATAATCCTGCAATTTCCAAGAAAGATCTGAGATGGGCATGTGGGTCTTCCTTTGACAGTCCTGCAAATTGACCATTATTCTGTAACATCTGAAACATTACAGTTTTTAGCTCAAAATGCGGGACATTGCATGTTGGATCACGTATTCCTGTTTGCAATTGATGTACAATAGGAATGGCATAATCCATCATACTGTTATCTTTGGAATTTGCCAGACGAAAGATGTGTTGTTCTGCATCTTCAATATGTTGATTATTATTAAGAGGTGGTGGGGGATTTCGTAAAATTCCATTAACTGGATCTTCTTGCTGAACTTGTGGTCCAGGTTCCTGAATGATAGGTACAGGACCAACATGTGGTTCTGCCACACGTGGTTGGATGTCTTGCGGCCGATTTCTACCATTACCTCCAGGAGGTGGTGGTAGAGGTGGAGGTAGACCATCATTGTTGTACCTCCCATCAGGTGGGTTTCCAGGAAATGGCAGTTCTTCTAAAAATGTGTTTTCTTCTTCCATTGTAGATGAAGTAGAAGCTTGCAAATTTCTTTGCTCCCTTTTACGACGTCTAAAAGTTCTTTCGATGTCGGGGTCTAGATTGAAAAATTCCCCACGTGATTTTCTTTGCATAAACAAAAAAAAATTAAAATCTTTTTGTTTTTAGGTTTTTTTTTTCGAAAATATATAATTATATATAAATTCCTTTTTTTTTTCTTTTCTCAAAAAGGTGGTAGAAAAATTAACTCTCGAAAACTAAAATTGAAAAATTGTTTTGTTGCTTCCCCGGCAACGGCGCCAAAAACTTGTTCGTCTGATTTCACGACCCTTTCGTTCTTTTATGATTTTAATTATTTTATTATTTGAGTGAACGGTAGCGGTGCCAAAAACAGGTGTGCGAAAGAAATAAAACAAGTAACCTTCGGTCCAAGTATAAACCTCCAATTACTGTCGTTTTTTCCAAAACAAGTAATAAAAATGGTACAAGTACCAGATATCGATCCCACAGGGAAGCGGTGAAACAATCTTTCGAGATTCAGTCTTTGTGAAAGTTAACTTCAAATGGGGTTTGGATGAAAAAGTATTTGGTTGGTTGATTGTGAGCTACTTTAAGAGAACAATTATAAAAAGGAGCCAGGGGTGTAAAATCTTTTAGTTGGAATAAAAATAGGTACATTTGATAGGAAGTAATTTAATAATCTCAATTATGCAGAAATGATATCCAAGTAACTTCTGAAAAGTTATCACATTTTCATATAGCCCAATTATTTATCGATGAGTTTAGATTCAATCTTTAATGAAATGTTAAAATATATCAAAAATCAACACTTACGTAACCTCTGAAAGATTAACACATTTTCATGCATCTGACTCATCGTTAAATAATTAGTTATAATCTTTAATGGGATACTAGATCTGATACCAACTTCAGGAAGAGTGCCAATTGTAGTCCCTTAAGAGACTAACACATTTTCATGTCTTTGGATTATTACCAGTTAATTATTAAAAATACTCTTTAATGAAATGCTAAAGACTTGAGATAATAGCAACGAGTGTTGTCACCCACTCATATATCCCCAAAATAACATTTTAGTAACTTCTGAAAAGATATCGCATTTTCGTATATTTATTTAGCTGGCAACAATCCAAATACAATCTTTAATGAGGCATTAAACTTAAAGTGGTAAAATTTGAGTTCATGTAGAATACTTTTTTCTTTACCAAAGATTCATTCCAAATTAGATCTTACACCCCAAGCTATGAATTTAGCCTATCATGCTTGGGTGTGTTTTACGACTATTTTTAAACTAATAATTAATTGGACAAGAAAACGTTAGTATCACAAGAATAAATATAACATGCGGTAATTAAAACAGTTCATAAGGTGCAATTACTGGAATTGACCAGTTACAATTTAAAACAGTTGATCAGGTACAATTACTAGAATTGACCAGTTAAAATTTAAAACAGTTGATGGAAAGGTGTACTGGAAAAGTGACCAGTTAACAATAGGGATGCGTAATTTAAACACAATTATATAATAAAAGATGGTTAGTTTATAACTAGAACAAACTAAGCATATATATGAGTATATATATATATATAACGATGGCTATATAAATATATATGTATATAACTAGCATGTAAACAAAAAAAAATGAACCAACACAATTTTAAACTGCAAATTATACTTAGATTAGAAATCCAAAAGTTACCAAAACACTTGGTCGTGCGTTCGAGATTAGTAGTGAGTTTATAGAAACTCGAATGCAACCCACCAAGTGTTTCCAAAAAGATGATTCGGCCTCAACACGAGGAAATCCGAACCAAATAACAAGAGTACCAACGGAGTTTACGACGAGAGCTAACCACCACACTTGGATTCGGTTCTATCTAACAACCGAATCCACAAAAGAAAAAGGGAGGGTGAGATTGTTGTTCTTGGTGTGGTGATGGAGTTGAAGTATATATAAATCCATACATATGCATACATATATATAGCCAAATATCATGGGCCAAATGGGCCAAAAAGTTCATCAAGTTGCAAATGGGCCTCGGCCCAACAGTAAACCGAGTGGCCCATGGATGATCCAAAACTGCAACAGCCCAGCTTCTATACTTCGGCCCGGCTTCGATGACTTGGTCCACAAAAGAAATCTGCAAAAACGGCCCATGATACAGGTTCCTGAAAATACATACAGAATTTATTAGTTTAAGTGATAAAATGTAGAAAATACATGTATATATGTGTGTTGTAACAAAAGAGTGCATGTGGTGGTTTTTAGCGTGGTTTTGATAAAATGAATGTAAAAAGGTGAGAAAAATGCACAAAATTTATTATTTACGAGGGTAGTATATTTGCTCTTATCAGCATTCAAGAGCAATAGTCCAAAGGAAGGTTATGAAGAGGTATCAAATACTCTTGTTAAGTATTGTGGGGGACATCCGTTGGCTCTTAAAGTTTTGGGCAGGTCTCTATGTAATAGAGATGTAGCTGTATGGAAGGATTGCATAGAAAGGCTAAAGGAAGAACCCGATTCATGTATTAAAAACGTCTTGCAAATGAGCATTGACTCTTTGCCATCTGCAAGAGATAAGGAACTATTTAAGCACATTGCTTGTTTTTTTGTTGGAGAAAATAGGGAATCAACCGAAATTATATTAATGGCATGTGGTGTCCACACGGTACTTGGTATCGAGAATCTCATTGATAGATGCCTTCTTTGGATTACTTGGGATAACAAGTTGATGATGCATCAATTGCTTCAAGAGATAGGAAGAGACATAGTACGCCAAGAATCGCCAAACATGCCAGAGAAGCGAAGTCGATTATGGCGTCATGAGGAGTCATTCAAAGTGTTGAAACAAAAAAAAGGTAAAAGCCATTTATGTTTTCTTGTTAGTAATTATGCATGTTCTATGTATTTCATGTTACATAACATTTTAATTTTTTACTTTTGCATTTCAGGGTAAGGGAAGCATACTAGGCCTTGCGCTAGACATGAGAATGCTTGAGAAAGACAAGTTACATGAGTTGGAAATGGATGCATTCAGTAAGATGGATAATCTAATGCTCCTACAACTCAATCATGTGCATCAACTCAAGGGGTCCTATAAAAACTTTCCACAAGAGTTAAGATGGTTGTGTATGCATGGGTCCACTTTAGAGTATATACCTCTAGATTTACAACTGGAGAATTTGGTTGTACTTGACATGTCTTATAGCAGGCTAGTATCTTTTGACATGTCTTACAGTGACCCACAACGACATAAGAATAGGCAAAAGGTAAGAAAATTTGAAGCAACTAATTCAGTTCTTACTATTCTTTCATGTTGCATTAATGCAATCCACTAATTATTTTACCTTATCTCCTTTTCCAACAGTTGACTGGATTTGGCTCTATTTGTGAACAACTTTGTAGTCTATGTGGCCTTTTGGAACTTCCGATGCTCAACAATAGGCAAAAGGTAATAAATTTGAGGCTTCTACTTATTATTCTTTGTTATTCTTCCATGTTTGATTGACATAATTCAACATTTATTTTACCTTATTATCTATGTTTTCATCAGGTAACTACGCCGGGCACAAAAGGCAAACCCTTGCTTGGATCATTAAAGATTCTCAATCTAAGTTACTGTGAACGGCTTCGTAGTCTTGGTGTTTTTTCGAATTTCCTGCACTTGAGAAGTTAATACTTTCAAATTGCGTAAGGTTGATTGAGGTTTGTGAATCAATTGAGCAATGTGATGAACTTGAACACATTGATTTGAGTTACTGCAATGAGGCAAGGAATCTTGTAAGAACAATAGGGAAGGTGAAGAATGTCAAAATACTAAACCTAGACGGTTATAATCTTAGTGAATTTCCAATCGAGGCTAACAACATTGTCATAAACTCACAAACCTATTACTCTGCCATCGTGAAGGTTATACCAAGAGAGTTCAAGTCCTCTAGCACATATCTATTGAACTCTTTAGTATGGTTGTCACTTAATAATAATCATTTGTCCAACGAATCTTTTCCAGTGGACATGAGCGGCCTATTCATGTTAAAGGAGTTAAGTTTAGATGGTAATGATCTGGTTTCTATGCCCAATTGGGTGAGAACCCTTCCTAGGCTTGAGAAACTTAGTATTGACCATTGTCGTAGACTCACAACAATAGAGCATCCTCCACCTACACTAAAACACTTGATATTTTCCGTTCATTATAAGTTGGGGAAAGTTGTATTTGATCAAGATATGTCTCCAATCAAGTTAAGCGGGACGGGAGGTGAGGGTCCTTTTATTGAAGGCATGTTTAAAGAAGCAAATATGGCGGATGTTGAGGAAAAGTTATTACATAGTTTGGGGTGGACTGATTTAGATTTCACCAAAATTCAGCCGGTAAAAGGAACATCTGAAATCCAGGTTAGCTCTCAACAACTATCTATTTATGTACGTGTGATTTATTGATGTACATGCTCATAACTTGTATTTTCCAGATGCTTTATGAATTTGGAATATTCAGCACATTTTATGTTGGGAGTGAGATGCCGAATTGGATCAGCCATAAAAGCAAGGGGTTATCAATATCATTTACCATCCCATCATCTCCTAACAACCTTAGAGGCTTGAATTTTAGCTTCGTGCTTAACGTTTCAAAGGAGGTTATCATTCTTGATGCAGATACGAAGATTAGTAATATAACAAAGAATCGTGCCTGGGTATACGAGTGTCCTGTGTTTTGTACGGAAACTCCAAAGGGTATAACATATTTAAGCCATTGGATGTTTGGGAAGAATGAGATGGAAAATGGTGACCAAATTACTGTTTCCATATTGGAGTATGAAGTTTTTTGTGTAAAGGAGTGTGGGGTGAGTTTTGTGTATGATGAAGATGATGATGGGAAAGAAGAAGATGTGTTGGGTTATTACAAGTCATGGAATCATATTATTGGTGGCGATCTTTCTCCTTTTCAAACTACTACTCCTGGAGAATATGAACTCTGCACAGAGCACTTTTTGGGGTACTACACTGGGTCTAAGTATAAGTATGTAGGTATGTGGTATTAGTATTTATTAAATATCTTATATGATCATGTTTCTCATATTATTAAGTGTTGGAGATCAACAATTAATAATAACTCATGGAAGTAATTACTTTTTATCCTTCTTTTTTTCATCAGACAAACGTCCTTTGTTTAGAGCATCCCCTGAAGGACATTTGAATTAGTTGGTGCTTGATGTAAGGTACTTTCTTTTCGATTCCAAAACCCTTTTAATTATGTATATCCTCTCATCAAGAAATATGAATAAAAACCATAGACAATGGATATTTAACACAATTTCTCAAAAATCAAAATCTTATGGATGTGTGATATATGCTTACCTCTCATGTCTTATTTATTCGACTTTCTTTCTCACTTTTTTTGGAAAAAGGTTCACCTAGGTTTTGCGGACTACATAGAGGGTAAACTTCAAACAGTCCCAGGATGCTAGCGCTTGAACTCAAACTAAGGGAGATGCAGTATTCCACCACACCTCCATAGGACTTTTTGCCAACACGCAACACTTAATTAATTCCCTGTTTCTCAAGTCCATGGTTAATTACCAAGAGATGTTTTTGATATCATAACAGTTTGAAAGTTTGTTTGCAACTTTACATGCATTAATTGGATGAACAGTTTATTGATGTAATGTTTTCCATCTTAATTTTTATTATTTGGACAAATTCTAACAATAATGAAATCATAAATCACAGTGACCGGATTGTAATATGGGTTCTACCAATTCGGAGTATGATATCATTATGCATAAGAATTAAGAAATACAAAATATTGAACATTTCTTACCATGCATAACTCATTCAATATAAAGAAACAACACCCAATAAGAGTTATGTTACTCCAAAAGCATCATTTCATATATACAAAATTTTGAGTGACTCATAGTCCATAGACCAATTAATTCGTCAAGAGAACGTTTTTCCTTTTATTAGATGAAATTATAAAGTTGTTGATCTTAAAACTGAAATGGTCATGTTACATTACATTCTTTAAGCATTATTATGATGGATTAGTGATAGAAGAAAGAAGCTAATTAACAATATGTTACAATCATCAAAATGTTAAAGACAAAAGATGATAAATTTTCCTAGAATGTAAGTAATTTGAGCAGCATCATATGTTGCTTTGATGACTCATGTAGATTCAAATACATCTTTCAACATCATTAACAAAATTGTAATGAAAATATACAAATAATTATGATTGGATTTGACAGACCCTACAACAAAGTGGTTCTTTTAGGACCCCCAACCATGCACCGAGACATGGTCTCATGTCACCTCTAGAGATCTGTGCAAGACAATATGTCAACCCTATCGGGCTACAGAGCATGTCAACCGGATCAATTCAAGTAATCGGAGATTTGTCTCCTTTTCCATCGTCTGAAGGTATAAATTACATTCTGCACCCCTTTGAATGTCAATTCCAGTATGCAGTTCCTTTGTTCGATCTCGGAGTACCTTTGCTTATTATGAATGTTAGTTACATTGCAGAAGGCTTCATTATCTCCACATTCTGCAAGCATGCCATTTGCTTTCCATGTCATCTCTACAGAACAACTCTCAGCAATGAAAATATGGCTTATTTCATCCGTTGATGTTGATTTATATCGGTAATTTGATGAAAAAAGTTGAACAAAAATTATATAACTGAAAAGCATATAAAAGTACAACGGCATTGGCTATTTTGCATTATAAGAATGAATACATAATTGAAGTAAATGTTGATTTTTTGTTAAAGATTCATCAAGTAAGCTACCAAGAATCAAACATTTGTTTGTACCGATTTCTGACTTTATCAATGATCGCGATAATTGTGATTTGTGACTACTGAGTTTATCATGGCGTACAGTCATAATTATTGGGATTAGTTTGTACATAGCCTGCGACATCATTCTAAAAAAATAAATGTTACACAATGAAGTAAGAAAATTTGAAAACACGTTGAATTCATACAATATTTTGTTTGAAATGAATGCAAATTAAATTACTATGAATATGAATTGGATCCAACGCTTTCTTGGTAGGAAAAGAGAAATTAAAAATAGAATATTATATATATTACTAGTTAATCTACCCGCGCGATGCGGCGGGTGAAAAGGATTTTGAAGGTGTTTTTATTTGTCTGAATCAAGATTTTTTTTAAACTTTTGTAATACCAAAAAAGAGTTAGTTTTTGAATGTAAAAGGATACAACATGTGAAAAGATACAATATACCTTGCTTAAGCTCATGAACTCATAATTGATACATTTTATGTATTACATATTCCCTATTTGTGAATGGATTTACTCAGCATACAATCTTATAACTATGTCCTCAAGGCTATGACCCGTCCAATATGTTATATGAAGTCTTTGGTATCAGAAAATGAAGTCGTTTATCTGTATAAATGTTGTAAGGTATTAAATTCAAAAAATATATCCATTAGAGTTTAATCATTTAAATACAAGACAATTATTGTCATTACGTCATACCATATTCAATGTGGTAGGATGTTTTTAGGACTCAAAAGTTTGTTGCCATTTGAGTTGAATCTATGTATATTTCATTTTATTTATCTAATATCGTTGTTGTATGGATTTTATTTTATATGAAGTGATAGGAGATTGATGGACATTAAATGAGATGCACTAAGATAACATGTACCGGAGCAATTCCTTTAGGAAATGTAATTTATGGAAGGATGTGAGATTAAAAAGATCAAGATTTCAAATCCACTTCTCACGCACCTCACCATTTATACTTGTTTTAGATTCAAATATCCATCTAACTAAAATGTTATTAATAGCTAATCGAAAGAATTTAAAAAAATCGTATGCAGAAAAGAATTACTTGCACTGGATTGAAGCCTAGCCCTTTGTCAAACTTGTTTCAACATGAAAGAAGATGCAGAACAAAAACCAAGAAGCAAATTTTGAAATTCACTTTGTAAAATACAACATGATAAAAAATTCTTTGGAAAAGAAATTATAAACAAATACACCCTTAGTTTTAAGCAATTAAGATCTAAACACATAAGATAATGAATAATAGTTAACAATCATATCGCATGGTGACAATTTAGTTTAGAAAATGCAGTGCTAATAAGGATCAATTTGGTCCAATGAGGTTTCATAAAGAATAGTTTTATATTTGCAGCCTTCACAACACTTGCAATCTTTGCTAATCTCACATATAAGTATATAAAAGCAAAAAAACAACTGCTCAACATCTGAACTACAAAACAAAAATTTGAATTAACATTCCAATAGACCTTATGCAGACCTGACCAAATGAATGCTAGCAGGTCGCATATATAGATAAAAATGGCACCCCAAGCATTACCAATATGCACATGTGCATATTGTCCAAATGAACAATTACAAGAGTGTTTTTCAGTTTTTCAAAAAAAAAAAAAACGATTTTATCTGAACCTGACCCTAATATATTCATTGTTAATGGATCCCGTTTGTTGCATTCAAACTTCATATGAATAAAGTAATAACCAAGTGAAGCAAGGGAATAACAACTAACATCCATAGATACCATCTTTTATGTAACACATCTCAAATTTGTTGTCATTCAAATTACAAACAACCTAATAGAAGAGAGTAAAGAGATACATGTATCATAAATGTATACATTGTAGAGAGAATACTTTATACAAACAAGACATCACATATTTCTCCTCTTCGATGTCATTTCTCTTTGAGTTGACTGTGTTCTTCTTGAACTGTTGAATCTTGCCCGGGAAGTGAAAGTAACACTTTTGTCCTGTAAGCATTTACTGGATAAAGATGTTGCATAAGATGTTCTAATTAAAAGATAAAATCTTACCCGAAAATTTAGTTAAAAGTTAGATCTTATTGGTAAGTACTTACCGGGTAAGAGTTGTATAAACAACCCCTTATTATTGGAACACCCATCTCCTACTTACTAACACCCATTTTCAAGGGTAATCTTCTGCCGCAAAAAGTAGTTGCATAATATGGCCATGGTCTAATTGAAAATACTGGAAATATGACTCCATAACCAAAAATGTTCCCTGCAATTTATCAAAACAGAAGCAAGCCCTAGAGAAAAAGCGATTCATGTCTTAAAAGAAACTATTTAAATACATATCTACCAATAACCTTCAATTAACACATCTTCAACAAAAACTTTACCCACTTTCACATAATCTGGTAAAAGCAACTTGTAAATAGCCTTTGTTGCATGAGTCATGAAGACCCTTCCTTTCAATGTGCTCTGAAAGGCAACCAATTGTATTTAAACTAACAGCAAAACATAACTTGAATTAAAGAATCGTGAAATACTAATAAAGTAATTGAAGCTCATTAGAAGTAGTGAAACCTTTTCTATAAAATAAGGGATGCAGCATGATCCAAGTTAAAGGTGTACAAGGTCTGCAATATAAGATTAAGAAGATCAAAAAAATCTCAAAAAGAAGAACTTTAAAGGCTGCAGAAGTTAGAACCTGTACAAAACTTGATATTTATAAAGGGGAAACATAAAATTTTGATATGAATAGATAGGGTTCCAAGTGGGTAATTGATGTTTAGGACTATATCAATTTTTATCTTTGAAGTTCGAAGAGAAGCCAACACCCTTCCTGCCTACAAGGTGACTCCACCATACGGCTCAAACCCAGCACACAAAACCTCAAATATTCAACAGCATCCATCATCAAATCATAACATCCACAAGTTATGTTAAGTACCTTTCCAGTATAAATACAGAAAACAACAATGATTGGTTTTAGCTCATCACACCAATGAAGTAGCATAATTTTAGTTCACTATAGCCAAACTCAACCAAACAAAAGTTCCATAATAGTTTATTCAGTTTCTAATATTGTTTCTCGGTGTATTGAACCTATCAAAAGAAAACTCCAATTAACTTTACGAGTTGAGCTAATGACATTAGACACGTGGATAGAAAAAGCGGAAAGTAGATAAGTTGCCTTCTTGAAATAACTATACAAGCCTAACTATCTAGAATTCACATTATATTGTGTTCCCATTTCAAGATACGACCCTCGGGGGTTCTCAAATAAGTCCTACAAATATCTATCATAAAACACGTTGTAATAGTTAAACTACAAAGCCTAAGCCTATTGAGGAAGCAAGCACATGAAGCACAATGATCGGTTTACACAATAGATACTATGAATTATGAAAAACAAAGCGAAAGAACACAAGATATACAAGGCATGCATTTCACCAAATTTCTCATATGCTTTGTGTCCCAACAAGCACCAATGTTTTTAATGCCATTAAAAGTGTAAAAACATCTGCTTAAAGGTCATATATGAAAATAAAGAAATGTATCAAGTCATAAGATATATTATATTAACTGATCCTAACAAAGTAGGATCATTTTCCCTATATGAGTAATATGTGCTAGCATTATGAAATGTTATTTAGAAATAAAAACGAAATGATAAACATGTAGCTAAGCATATCAATGACATAAAGTGAGAATTAGGTTTGTCGTTTTAGGAGTTCCTGCCACATATATATGAGGATTTTTAACAATCGAACCATGAGACGAAGAGCTCATTACCTAAAAAATCTGGCTGATACTAAAATCCGCAATCTTCACCATGCCAGTAGCAGTAACCAGAAGATTATCAGGTGTAATATCCCCATCAACAATATTCTGAATTTCGAGAAAATAAGAAGATATGAACACAGAAGGCCATTTGATTTAAATGTTGCGTAAGTCGATCATCATAATGGGGTTCATATAGAGATCTATGCAGCCAATATCGCGATATATCGGTGATATCTCAGATATCGGTCATTTGGAAAATATCGGTGGTGAAATATCGGCCGATATTACCGATATTTAGCGATTTTTTGCTTCGAAATATCGGTCCGATAAACCGATATATCGTTGGACCTCTTTTGGGGCTAAAATTTTAAAAAAATTGGGCTATTCAAATGATTTTTTATTGTGTGGGGGCTAAAACTGATCAACTACATATCGATCTCAGCAGATTTTGATGTTAGATCAACTATAAATCGATTCTAAGATATTTGATTTTGCTGTTAGATCAACTATAAATCGATTCTAAGATATTCGATTTTGCCGTTTGATTTAAGTTGTTCGATTTTACTACGTTGCTTGTGTTGTTTGAACTATTTGACTTGACATGTATTCGCCTATTATTGGTATATATATATATATATATTATTGACCATATTTTTTTACTGATATCTCACCACTATAACCGATATTTCATATCAAGGGCCGGACCGATATTTCCGATAAGGACCGCATTAAGTGCTTAGATAGAGATTGCACTGCATTCCAACAAATGCAACATTTGACTGTGCATAGAGTTTATTTTTAAGTATTTGACTATTTAAAGAAATACCAAAAAATACCCTTTAACAATGTTGGAATCTTATCGACGAAAACCAATGCTATCAATATTTTGTAATCATTACCATCCAAACGCGGTAAAGACATAATTTTGGATCTGAACCTTGTCCAAATGAGAAAATATAGTGTTTATTTTTGGCAGTCTCAAAAAAGTAGATTGTTACATGTATTTTGAAATGTAGATTGTTAACAGTGTTCAAGGAGGAGTCGTACATGAGAATAGAGATGCATCAATCCAGAAACTATACCTCACATATATTTCCTTGCAACATGTTCTCCTAGGCCACCTCGGGGTCCAGCACCCTCAAAGACCCACTTGCCTTCAACATATTCAAGTACTGAAAAGACAATGCAATTGATATAAAAACCAATGTGAAGTAAAGAGCATGACACATACATAAGAGATAATATGTGGTAGTTCATACCCATGTAAAACTAAGTGATCTAACATTTTCATATCAAGACCTGTGGGTCAATTAAAGAAACATGAAAAACAATTGCACCTGCACATAAAGTAACTACAACAAAGAACAAAATGGGAAAGAAAAATTATGAGCAATTAATCAACCATCCAGAGAGATAATGTCATTATAGAATAAAAGGTGCAGCTAATCGCAGTGCGTAAGAATGAATACCACGATTTAATAAACAAATAAAATGCATCAAATAAACACAAATAAAACACATCTTTTTGTTACCCTAGAACCTGAAAACTTAATCAAGAATCCCAAAACAAAATAAGATCATATAAGCGTAATTAGATAGAATTAAGAGTAGACTTACAAGAGTGAGAGAGGGAGTTGTTGGATTTTCTGCCTAAAAACAAAGAAGAATTTGCATCAAGAGAGATATTATTAGTATGCACTATGATATTATATAACAACCTAAAATTCACAAAATTATAAATGATGAATGGCACAACAATTTAGCAAGCAATCAATAATCAAAATCAACTTGTTCAAATAAACCTAATCCAAATCATACGTCATCAACTAAATATAAAAAGAAAGCCAAAATACACCTGAAGATCTTGGATCAGTTATTTTGGTAATTTTCAAGAAATCATTTCAAAAAACTCATTGAGTAGGATCAGAAACCTAACTCAAAAAGATCATCTCAATGAACAAATTACATTCAACCCCATGAATCAATTACAAAATTGCTAATAAAAAAACCTGAAATTCACAAGATTGGCGGTTTTTAGAACCTTGAACCATCTGAAAAAGATAATCAACACAGTTAGTTTAGATCATCAATAATGATCAATATCAGTGTTAAAAATGGAAGGAAATAGATCTTTACCAGGCAGAGGCTAGTGGATTGCAGAGGTCTTTGTAAAAACTACACATCATTCAAATACCCAAATTAGATATAATGGGAATTTAAATGAAAAGCCAATATTGCAAGCACAATAAAGTTAGAATATAACACTTACGGGTCTGGGTACTTGCTTTACACTTGAGGAAGATCAATTTACCATAATCAAGCTTCAGTTACCATGATTATTTATACAAACATACAAATAAATAAATCAACAAACATCAAAACCACATTAAAAGTTAAAAGAAAAGAAATCCTCCTTAACGAAATCATGTTTCCATTATGGAAACAAACAAAAAAAAGAGGCAAAGATTGCATTTTAAATGGGGATTGAATTCCTGTCTTAGAAAAACGCAATGTATGACAAAATTTGTGGTTTTTAGTAATGATATGTAACTAATAAACACAAGATATAGGACGAAGTAAGTGAAAAATTTTCAAAATCAAAATCAGATTTGTGAACAAAAACAGAGATGTTTAATAAGATCAAAAGTACCTCCTTCAAGAACAAAAACATATTTGTAATCAAGTAATCTGCATCAAAAAATCTAGGGTTTTGGAGAACTCAGGAAAGATGAGACTTCAAAGTAAGGAATGGAGAAACCAACCTTCGAGTCTCCTTCTTCAATCCTCCATTCGTGTGAGCAAAGGGAACTGGATTGCGCAGAAGGAGGTACAAATGCAATGGAAGACTGAGGGACGTGTCAAAGAAGAATGTATAAAGTTTATGCATAATCGTTAGAAGTAAAGCAATTCTCATAATCGTAAAGCAATTCACACAAGCAATTTCATAATCGTTCATAACACCAAATGTTCGAATTTGAAGCTCTTCAAAGCAATTTGAGATTTCAGATTCGTTAAAAATTAAGACCTAATGTTGTAAATTGAATAACATACCTTTTCGATTTCAAAATTGAAGGAATCGAAGAACATACCTTTTAAAAAGTGAAGGAAATTGGAGCAATATGGGAAGGAAGACATGGATTTGTGAGAAGGAAGTATGATTTTGAAGGAAGCCATAGACCTGGAGGAGAAGAAGACGTGGGTGTGGCTTATCAGTTGGGGGAAGTTTTCTTGAAAATACGGTTTCTTGAAAACAGTTGGGTTATTCTTTTTAATTAATAGTATAGATACATGTCCCAAATAAAAAAGTGAACAAAAACCCAATGTTTTGACTAATCGTCAACGCCAATAATACACGGACAATGGCTCCAAAATAGTCACTCTCACATTTTTTATTTTATTTTTTGGACGGCAATAGTAACTCTCACATGAAGTTTCTTGGAAGCGTTTTTATATTTCTATTTATATAAAAACAATAAAGTCGTGTTTGGCAAAAATAAGTTAGTTCATCCAGACATGTACCATATAAGATAATGAGAAAATTGTTATCATAGCCATTTGAAAAATGCCAAACCACCTCCTAGCCATCCTCTCCCTCCGTTCAATCATATAACCATCAAAGTCACCCCACCAGAAGTCGCCCGGGGCGACTTTCTCTTTTCCGACGAAATCTTGCATTTTCTGGCCAAAAACATGAGAAGTAGCCCCACATGAAGTAGCCCCGGGCTACTCCTTGTATTTACATATCGACCCTTAAACTTACACTTTCGATATGTAAATACAAGGAGTAGCCCGGGGCTACTTCATGTGGGGCTACTTCTCATGTTTTTGGCCGGAAAAGAGAAAGTCGTCTGGGGCTACTTCTCATGGGGCTACTCTGATGGCTATTTCGATGAACAGCGGGAGAGGGTGGCTAGGAGGTGGTTTGGAATTTTTCAAACGGCTATGATAATTTTCTCTAAGATAATTTATTGAAACGCTACTTTGAGTAATTTTTTTGGAGTTTTTTTTCTAATTATACCCTTATTATTATTAAATTCGAGTATATCATGTTTGGTCATTTTACATACTCATATCCTAGTTTTTGCCAAACATAACTTGTTCATAAGCTAGCTTATCAGCTACTAGCCAACTTATCAATCAACAACTAGCTTATTAGCTACCAGCTAGCTTGTCAACTAGTTTGCCAAACATAGCATCACTATCTCTTTATTTAATTTTCATTAATATTAACTATAAAATACTAACCCCAATGAGGCAGCCTACCGGTTAAGGCTTTGTGTTGGGGAAAAACCCACCCAAGTTCGAATCCGGGGCCGGGGGTGAGCAACCAGAGCCACTGAGTATTAATCCCAGGGAAGCATGCTTTAGCTCTCGGTAAAAATTACCAAGGATGTAGTCTGGGCAAACCCAGATGAACCTTATCTAAAAAACTATAAAATACTAACAACAATAAGAACATTTGATCCATATGAATTTTGGGATATAAAATTGTCAAATGTTTTTAAAATGTTTAATCTATGTCGATAAGATGGTGAATGATTGATAAATAGTGGGAGATATATTAAAAGGAGGTAGTAGAACACTTGGAACTTGAAAATGATTGATTGGTAGAGCACTTTTTTGGTTATTCACTCTTGCAAATAATTCATTTTATAAAAGAATAATAAATCCTTTATACATAAAAAGCCATCTAAAATAAGTTAGGACCATAAGATTTGAGTATTTTGAAATCATTAGATTGTTTTCTTAAAAAGGTTATCAGAGAGAAATCTACGTCCAAGGTACCGAGAGAAATATGGGTTATGTTATTAGGCCATCCGCTATGAGAAAGTCGATGGGATCGGCTTGTTGCTCGGGTCCTTCGGGTCCATCGGCAACACCGCCGAGGATCCCTTTTAATGTTAAATCCGCTCATGAAAATGTTAACAAACATTAGTAGGCATGGGAATTGTCCCCGACCCATCGGGGAACCCGGTCCACCCGGGATCGGGGCATTCCCCGATAAACCGGGTAATGGGGACGGGGAGGGGATCCCCGTTTTCTCAAACCGGGGATGGGGATGGGGATGGGTTTAGCACTCCCCGCCCCGCCTCATACCCGTACCCGTATATATATTAAGTATTTATTTAAGTTATATATTGTTTTTCTATTATATCCGTATATATATGGTTGTTCATATTGCGATAAATTATGAATATTAATTGATGGTTTTGACTATTAATTATACGTTTTGGAACATGTGTCGTTAAAAATAATTTTAGGATTAAGTTTAATTTGTTTTGGTTTACGTTTATAAATTATTATACGATTACGTCATAAATTATTACAATATACATTCTTAGTTTTTATTGGACATATATGAGATTTAAACACGTATCGTATCTTAAAACATTTAATTTAAAATAGATTATATAAACGGATATAAAATCCCCGTTTCCCCGTTGGGGATCCCCGTTCCCCGGTGGGTACAGGGATGGGGATATGATAAAATTCTCCGGTGGGGATGGGGAAGGGGACGGGGATGACGATGAAAGCTCGGGACGGGGATGGTGATCGAGGTCCCCTCCCCAAACCCGCCCCATTCTCATGCCTAAACATTAGCATGAAAATGTTAACATGTGCTAATGTATGTTAACATGTTAACTTATATGAACCTCCGCCAACAAAGCATTTCTTATGCTAACTTCATATTACTTCTCATGGGTGTATCAATGTCAGCTTTAATTTAGCAATAATGTAGTCAATACTAATTTGTTATGTTAGTTAAATGGACAAGAATCTAAATATTAAAACAAACCGTATATGATTGATATCCACGGACAACCTAGTGATGATTTGGTGAACTAGAGTGTTTGCACAAAACCTCATATTATAAATACTATACAATTAGCAGGCTCCCCAGCCCAACAACGACCCGCCCACGACCCGACCCGATCCGCAGCCCAAACCCACCCTTTCCTCTCTCATTTTTAACCCAAACCCGCCCATGACCCGCTTCTGACCCGCCCACAACCCATCTAAGATCCGCGCGCTCCTACAGTCTTACCCATCTCCAAATTTACATTTTTGGCCCCCTCAACTTATAAGAATTATTCAGTTTATACCTTTAACTTTTCAATATTTCATTTTTCGTTTTAGTCATATATCGTGTATTGGCTAAAAAACGTTAAAAAAATACGTTTTAACTTTAACAAATTACGCCATTATATTCGTATCGTCGATACGATCGAAATGACCCTAATATTAATATTTTTTGACGTAGTTATTTTATTATATATTATATATACGTTCCAACTTCTAACCGACCCAAATCCTATATCCATTTTCAAATTTACATATTAGCCCCATAAACTTAGAACTTATAAGGTTTATTCATTTTACATCTTTTACTTTTAAATATTTCATTTTGCGTTTTAGTTATATATCGTGTATTGGCATAAAAACGTTAAAAAATACGTTTTAATTTTAACAAATTACGCCATTATGTTCGTATTATCGATACGATCGAAATGAGCTTAATATTGAATATTTTTTTATGTAGCTATTTTATTATATACTATATATAAGCTCCAACCCACCCGAATACTATACTCATTTTCAAATTCACATATTAGCGCCCTAAACTTATAATATTTATTCATTTTACACCTTTACTTTTCTATATTTCATTTTACGTTTTACTCATATACCGTATATTAGTTGGAACATGTTAGAAAATACGTTTTAATTTTAACAAATTGCGCCATTATAATCATATCGTCAATACGATCAAAATATGTTAAAAAATACGTTTTAATGTTAACAAATTGCGCCATTATAATTGTATCGTCGATAAGATCGAAATGAGCCTAATATTGAATATTTTTCATGTATTTATTTTATTATATACGATATATATACGCTCCAACCGACCCGAATCTCATACCCACCTTTAAACTTACATATCAGCCCCCTAGACTTATAATATTTATTCACTTTATATCTTTTAGATTTTTATATTTCATTTTACGTTTTAGTCATATATAGTATATTGACTGAAATATGTTAAAATATCGGTAGCTATTGTTTATGAACCCGGTGCGAAGCCCCGGGCTTATCAACTAGTTTTATACACAAATGATAAGAAAAATACACTTCATTGGAAAACATGTCAAATTCATACAATATTTTGTTTGAAATGAACCAAAATCACCATGAATATGAATTGGATCCAATTGACACACCTTAGGGGGTGTTTGGGAGCGCTTGTTTGGAGTTGTTTATAACTCATTAGCTTTTTAGGAAAACAATAAGTTGTTTTGAAGTGTTTAGATAAAGTGCTTATAGCTTTTCTAAGAAATCAAAAAAGTTTAACTTCTTAAGTTAATAAAGTGATAAACACTTTTGATGAGCACTCCCAAACAACCCCTTATTGGTACGAAAAGAATGAGATTGGGCATTCCATAGTTAAGTTTCATTTGGTAAAAATAAAAATAGAATTATAATATAAAGTAAATTACGGATTTTGTCCCTGTGGTTTGGGGGTTTTATGGATTTGGTCCCTAAACTTTAGTAATTACAGATTTGGTCTATGTGGTTTGCAAGTTCTTTTGGATTTGGTCCCTGGTAGTGCAAATAGACAGGGACCAAAACCAATAGAATTTGCAAACCATAAGGACCAAATCCAATAGAATTTGCAATCCACAAGAACCAAATCCAAAAAAAATTGCAAACCACATGGACCAAATCCATAAAACCCCCAAACCACATAGAGCAAATCCGTAATTTACTCTATAATATATTATACACATGCCCCAAATAAAAGAGTGAGCAAAAACCTAATGTTTGACTCAATAGTCAACGCCAATAATACATGGCTCCAATCAGGCCAGGCCAAGCTTTGACCGAGCTATGAAAAGACCGGGCTTTGACCAAGCTCGGGACGGGCCGAGTCGGGCCTTGAGTGTTATACTCGGCCCCATTATAGGTAGAAAAAACCTAGGCTTTGAAGCCCGGGCCTTGAACCGGGCCCAGGCCCGGGTTTTGAAGGAACAATTTTTTTCTATTTTTCTAATTTATAAAACTAAGCTTATTTTATAATTTCAATAATAATGATAATATACAATATAAACTAAATTTTTTATAGTTTTAAAGTCTAAACTATAAATTAAATTTATTTAGCAAGAGAGAAACGAGATTACGAGAATGCAAGATACGAGAATTATAAGCATTTTTTGCGTTTAAGAAGTTGATGTTTCGTAATTTTTCTACCGCGTGTACATTCCCATAATGATGGTGTTTTTCCAAAATAAAACTTTGTTGAACTCATACTACCTATATATACCAATGGCATGACATCCCAAGACAAAAAAAACGGCTAGAAATTTGCAAAAAATGGAACAACTATATTTCAAAAGTTCAAAAAAATTACGAAAATGCCACTGAAAATGGGCCGGGCTGGGCCTTGGACCAGGTCTGTCGGACCTGTCGGATCGGGCCAGGCTTTCAAAACTTCCGAAACTAGGCCCGGGCTAGGATCAGGCTTTGGCCGGGCCGGGTCGGGCTTTTTATCGGCCGGCCCGGGCCCGATGCCGATCTCTACTCCAATATAATCACTCTCACATGAAGTTTCTTGGAAACGTACAACATTAACTTTTATCTTGCAGATAATTTATTTTATAAAAGACTAGAAACGTACCCGCACGCGTTGCAGCGCGAAGTATGTATCATTTGTCCGATTTTTATATACACCATTGTAAACATCAATTTAATCATATGTGTTCAATCAATTAAACTCCTAATGGTTTATTGAATAGTCAATCTCGAAAATTGAAATAAAATTATTATCTTTATATAATAGAATATGTAATATAATTGAATAAAAGTTATTCAATATTGGGCTTATTTCGAAGGTATTGACGAGACGATTATGATGGTATAATTTGTTAAAAAAAAGTAATTTTAATATAAATTTTAGTTCATAATATATTATTAGTTAGATTATATGATAAGGGTTTAAAATGTAAAATGGAAAAGTAAAGGACTAAAATAAGATTTAATAACTAACTATAGGGGTACAAAGTGTAAATGTGTAAAATGAAATGTTGAAAAAAAAACTGTCATATTTAGTCGTTTGCTTTTATACATAGTATAGATATAGATAAATTAAATCTTTCAAAATATATATATTTATTAAAAAAAAAAACATCTAAAATATAAGTTAGGAGTTAGGACCATAAATCACGTTGTTTTGGTAAAAAGGATATCAGATTCGAATCGTAATGCTAAAATTGGTTTTCGTATCGCAAGGAGATGCAATTGGGGAAAAAGATGGAGAATGTTTTTTTTTTTTTTTTTTTTTTTTTAATATATGGCTTGATTCTATGTTAGATGAGAGAATGGAAAAAAAATCAAGGTCTAATGTTTTGATTGCTCTGTTTCTTAAATTTTATATTGGATGAGAAAATGAAAGAAAAAGTACAAAGGTTGCTGTATAAAAGAACTAACATTTCTTTATTTATTGGGAAAGAGAAAATATAGAAATGTCAAGTTACGAATGCATAAAACCATCTGTTATGGTCTACCGATGGCATCGGGTAAGCCATCGGGTCCTTTAGGTTGATCAGCTACACCGTCGTGTGGCCTTCGGGTCATGCGGCTTCGGCTTGGCCATGCCGATGGTGAACGAAACCCCCCCCCCCCCCCAACACCCTTTCTCTATATCTCTCTCTTATTTTCTTTTTTCTTTTTCTTATTATTCTATATATAATAACTGAGTAACTGGGATGCCACGCGTCGCTCTCTTCTGAGCCGGAATTAGTATTTACTTAATAATTCCCATTAATTTATTTTATATATTAAAAAAAAGTATCAAGATAATCATTAAAATTTGAATTGTTCAAGTTAATTCAACTAATTTATTTTAAATATAAAAGAGTATAAAATATAATCAAGATAATCCTTAAAAAATTTAATTGTGTAAGTTAATTAATTTTTCTAGTTATTAAAATAAATGAAAAAATAAATTATATATATACGAAAAATATTATTCTTGTTTTGACTTTTAATAAATTGTTTTACCAATAATTGAAAAATAAAAACTTCAATAACAAAATTATTTTTTCTAATTCTGAACTTTAGATTGATAAACTTTACGCCGCACGCACGTAGGTATAGTCTAGTTATTTAATGCACAGAAAAGATTATAGTGGATTGTTTGGGTTGGTTTGGGTAAAATAGTGAAAAGTCTGATGTGGTGCTGATGTAACAATTGGATTGATTGGGTTCATGGTCTACTATATTAGATGGTCTAATAATTAATAAGTTGTTGAAACAATTTTGGTTGAACAATTGACAATATTAAACATGCATCTTCAATTGAACAATATAATACAAGAAGAGTTCTCTTTTGCCTCCAATTAAATGATAATAACTTTAAAAAAGTGTCTTGATTTCAACCAAAGGATTAATAAACAATCTTTATGTCAAATAATAGTAAATTACCAAACTCTTTAGGATAGTATTCAATAATTACTACTTTTATAACTTGAATGGAAACAATAAAATAATAAAAATTGAAGGTGGTGTTAACTTAAATAATAATAAAATAATAAAAAATTATCACACTATAATATGTATAATTAGAGTTAAGTTCCGGTGAGACCAAGCCTTTTTGGTGAGACCGGTGAGACCAACATATTTTACTTGAAACTTCACATCAAAACATTTGTGAAGGCAAATTGAACATTCATCGTTAAAACATACTAAAAAACACTATCGAAAAAAAATTCCAAAAAAAGGTTGAAAAACGAAACCTTCACAACAGTTTTTTTTTGTGAAGGTTCGCATTATATATATGTAACCTTCACAGAACTTGAGCTGTGAAGGTTTCGTTTTTTAGCTTATTTTTGATATTTTTTTGCATCGAAAGTGAATTTTAGGTCTGCGTATTCGAGTTTTATGTACATTCACGGAGTTTTTTTGTGAAATTTCATACGTTAGGTATTGGTCTCACGCGGTCTCACGGTAACAGCTTGGTCTCACCTGATCCTAAGTCTGTATAATTAATTGAAGGTGGTATTAATAAGATAAAATAATAAAAATTTATCAAGCTATAATACACATAATTAATTGAAAGTGGTATTAATAAGATCAGTGTGCGCCTTAGGCTGGGTGTCGTACTGCATATGGGTAAGGCGGGTGTGGTTGCCACCCTTGGTTTTGCACCTAATAGGTATCCTTCTAGTTTTCCAAACCCGAGTGCTATCTCTATCTTTTCTCTATCTTATATATAATATATATATATATATATATATATATTAAATTATTAACTAAAATAATAAAAAAAAAGTGGGGTAAAAATTGTATTAGTTAAAGTAATGGTGCTTCAATTTAAGATAAAAATGGTAGAAAAGAAGGGTACCATATCCTTATTCTTTTGATGATAGGAACCTTATCTAAGTGGGTTTAGTGGTTATTGAGTATCACGTTCACACTTCACATTCATCCATATGCATTTACTTTTTATTATATATAGTTATTTACTATATTTTCAACTTAATGCAAAAAAGTGACATTGTTAAGAAAAGGGAAATATGGAAGTATATTTAGCACTTCTATTATGCAATATGCATAATAATGAACAAAATCTTTAAACTTTAATAAGTATAAAAACGAGTGCTATTAAAAAATTAATTTTTCATTAACATAATACAAGAAGCAAAAATCTCAAACCATAGTATGTAAACTAAATATTAGAAAGTAATTTTTAATAAAATAATTTTCATTAATATTAAAGTAAAATACAAATTTGGTCCCCGTGGTTTATCAAAAGTCTCACTTTTGGTCCCTACAGTTTAAAAAATACACATTAACCACTGCAATATGCGATTTGGTCCAATTTTGGTCCCTCTGACTAACGGCTGTTAAATGAAGCCGTTAGTTCAGGGGTAGTTTCGTCTTTTTACATTTTTAACAAACCACAGGGACTAAATATGGACAATTTTTTTGACTTTTTCTCTTTTATCGTTCTTCTTCCCCCCCCCCCCCCCCCCCACACACACACACACACATATAACCCACCCACTACCCATTTTCACACCACCCACTCTTTACCCACCACCACCACCACCCACCCATGCACATACATTATATATATATAACTAAAAAAAAAAATTACAATTGCTATTACACATAAATATCTCCAATGGATTTACCAACCCATTAACGTACTCATTCATTGGAAGCAAGAAGAAAGAAAGAAGAAAAAATGTTCTTCCAAAAACCTTCAAATCCCTTGCCCCAAATCCAAATACACCCCCAAATCTCCATCCGCAGGATCTAGAACCTACACAATTCTCACATTGAAAATCCACACACTCAAACCCTACCAAATCCCCCAATTTTCTTTCCTAAAATCGAGCTATTTAACCCATTTCATATACCATCAGGACACCCACGAGGGGTGGTAGGTGGTGATGGTGGATAAAATGGGTGGGTAGTGATGGTGGGTAATGTGTGTGTGTGTTTTTTTTCCTCCATAAAAATGGGTTATATATATATATATATATTTGTTGTGTGTATATTAGTTTGTGAGAAACATTATTAGGCTGTAAGTTTTTATAATTATTATATTATGTTAATTTATTTGATTTTATTGATGGCTTGCTTTATGTATTAACTAATGGAAGAAGTGAATTAAAAGCCATTAATCAGACCCTAGAAGCTATATATATATAGAGTTAGCTTCATTTGTGAACCTTTTCTTTTGTGTTAACTTTGTAAACTTCCTATCTACCAATTAGAAGCCACCAATTGTTTTTGTTTTCAAATTAGTCTATAGGGTCATTTTGGTACTTTTTTATTTTTGACGGTTATTGAATTAATTTCCTTGTTTAGTGGAGTTTGTTTTGTTTTATTGTTTTTAATTTTGGTAGTTATGTTCTTTAAGATATTGGCCGGAGTTTTTTTTTTCCTTTTGACGATGGTGGTCTCTCACTCGGGCGGATTGCAATAGATCTTGTGGTGATTTTATATAACATTCTTCTATTTTTTGTGTTAACCATTATAATGGTTGGTATATGGTGTGTGTGTTTTGATCTTTTTGGTTGTTTTGTATAATTGGGTTGTTGTCTACATATGGTATCTCTCTTCAAGAATTATGGCAAAAGGTCGGCTGCGCCTTGTTGACCACCACCGTCGGCGTTTATTCTTCAATCGTTTTCCTCCTCCCCGGTCTTCAATGACGCCGCCTTGCTCCTCCGTCATGTGCACCGCCAGAGTGCACAGGTGTTGCGCCGGAGTGCACCGGTGTTGCGCCGGAGTTGCAACCGGTGTTGCGCCGGAGTGCACATGTGTTTACACGGAAGTGCACCAGTGTTGCACCGGAATTTGAAATTCGAAACCTTTCAATTTCTCGTGTTTGAAATATAAATGTATTTTAATTTAGTTTGTTTTCCCAAAATACCCTTGTGCATGTGTGTTGTATTGATTTTTAAAATAGGAATTATTAAAAATTCTTTATTAATAGGAACTTAATCTTAACCGTAGATTTAAATGATGAATGGTTGAGATGGGTTAACACAGTTAACACAAATTAACTGGTTCACAAAAGAAGGTGACTCTATAGAGGTGGGGACAGGTGGGTCAACAAGAAAAGTAAAAGTAATAGTTTTTTAATACCAAAAAGACAAAAATAAGATAAAAAGACCAAACTACCCTTGAACTAACGGCTTTATTTAACAACTGTTAGTCAAGGGACCAAAATTGGACCAAATCGCATATTGTAGTGGTTAATGTGTATTTTATAAACTGTAGGGACCAAAAGTAAGACTTTTGATAAACCACAGGGACCAAATTTGTATTTTACTCTTAATATTATTAAGAGTAAATTACATATTTGGTCCCTGTGGTTTGGTGGTTTTAACACTTTGGGTCTCTCGATTGAAATAATTATGGATTGGGTCCCTGTGGTATGCGTTTTATAACGCTCTGAGTCCCTCTAGTAGACGTCGTCAATGATTGTGCCGTTAGGCCCATCATGTGCACGGCACATGATGGGTAATTTCGTCATTTTAGCTTTTATAACACATTTAATAATTTTTAAATGGTATTTCTTTTTCTTTTTTGAATCTTCATCTTCCATGCTCAAGAGCACTTTGAAGCTCAAAGCTCAAAAACAATGGAAAAACTATTTCTAAATCCAAATCTAAATCTAAAATCCAAATGATATTTCTTCTTTTAAGAACATTCATTGTATCTTTTTTCATTCCAATAAATATTTATATTTATACCCAAATCAAGAGACTAAACAAATTCATATTCAAACCAAAACACATTAGATTTTTACACAAACCCTAAATTAGATTCAAACCTAATTTATTTTTAACATTCATACAAGTATTCAAATTTGAAAAAAAGAAGATCAATTATTCATCCAATATACATAGCTAATCAAATTCAAAATCAAAATAAACCATTCCAACATCAAAGCTAAATCAGCTTCAAAGGAAACTTTTTTTAACATATATTCACAAATCAAAACCATTTTTCTAAATGAAAATACAAAAAGAAACCCTAAATCAGATTTGGGGATAAAGATACAAAAAGAAAAAGAAACCCTAAACCAGATTTGGAAAATGAATCCAGATTTGGAGTAGTAAACAGGTTTAAAACTCTTACTCATGAGATCTTCACTTTGTCATTAATCAACTTCAAGTTCCAGAACGAGTTTGTTGTTTGTTGTTCGAAGAAGAAGGGGAGAATGGTGGTGTCACCGGAGAAAGGGAAGCGGAGGTGGATACCGATGGTGTTCGCCGGTGGTAGAGGTTGGCGACCGACGGTGTTCATCGGTGGTAGAGCGGGCAACTGGTGGTGTTCGCCGATGGTGGAGGTGGGCGGCCGGTGGAGGTGTTTTCCAGTGGTGGAGGTGGTCGGTGGAGGTGGGTGTTTTCCGGTGGTGGAGGTGACCGGTGGAGGTGGGTCTCTTAAAAAGAAGAAGATGATGATATTTCTAGGATAAAGATGATGATGATACGTATTTCTAGGATAATGACTTTTTTTTAGCAGCTCTAGGATAATGATGATGAAGATGGTTGGTAGGTGGAATGTAAGTTACAACTTTGGTCCCTAAGGTTTTTAATTAATAAAGGAAATTACATATTGGTCCCTATAAATTTAATTGAAAATAAAGATAATTGTTAAATTACTAAAATGCCCATCATGTGTAGTGCACATGATGGGCCTAACGGCTCAATCATTGACGGCGTGACCCAGAGGGACCAAACGCGTTATAAAACGCATACCACAGAGACCAATCCATAATTATTTCAATTGATGGACCCAAAGTGTTAAAACCACCAAACCACAGGGACCAAATATGTAATTTACTCTATTATTAATGTAATATAAATAAGATTAAAAAATATAATACATGGTGGGACAGTTGATATGCCGTTTATGGAACCCACACGCCATTATTCAATTTTTATTGGCAGACAAAAGCTTTTGGGAGTTTCCATAGTCTTCTCACCGATTATTTGACGATTAATTTGCCGGTCAAACCGTCAAAGAAAGTTATTCTTATAGCATATAGTTTTTATTTATGTTTTAAAAATTGGATTTTTGTTACAATGCTGTGAGGACTGGTTTTTTATTCGACCGGTTTAAACATTAATTCAACAGTTTTAAGCATTTTTCTTGTCAATCATAACTCTGGTATTAACTTGTGAACTAAGGAAAGAAATTTGATAAAATTGAAATGACAAATTATTTAGGGATATGTGGTTCATGGAATGAACTTAATGAAATTATATAAATTCCACGATTTAAGTAATTCATTATTTCATGGCTTAATTAAATGAAGTAATTGAATTTCTAATTAACGATCAAGCGTGATCAAATTTCATTCCAATTCCTTTGAAGTCAAATTATTTCGTTTGATTCTGATTCCATCAAATTTCATCCAGCCAACCAAATGCCCGTCGTAGTAAATGTATGACAACGAGGGGGTTTGCCCGCGCTTCGCTGCAGGGAGTTTTGTTAATATTGTAAGGGCCAGTTGTTGTGAGCAATATTTTAGAGGAAGTTACCTATTAAGAGTCCGGGCTTCATGCCAGGTTATAAATTGTGGTAGACTTGATCGTAAGTAGTAACATGAATTTATATGAAACATAAAGTTTATACAAATAAGACTGTTCATGAACGGTAGGTACCGACATTTTAACATATTTCAACCGATATACGATATATGACTAAAACGCAAAATGAAATATAGAAAACTAAAAGGTATAAAGTGAATAAATATTATAAGTTTAAGAGGCTAAAATGTAATTTCTCCAAATGTCGGTAGCTGATGTTCATGAATAGTGTTTTGACTTCATATAATCGTACTATATATAGTATATAATAAGATAATTACATCAAAAAATATTCAATATTAGCTCATTTCGATCGTATCGACGATACGATTATAATGGCGTAATTTGTTAAAATTAAAACGTATTTTTAACATATTTTAGCAAATATACGATATATGAGTAAAACATAAAGTGAAATATTGAAAAGTAAAAAAATATAAAGTGAATAAATATTATACGTTTAGGGCGCTAATATGTAAATTTGAAAATGAGTATAGGATTTAGGTTGGTTGGAGCTTAGATATAGTATATATTACATTAATTACATAAAAAAATATTCAATATTAGGCCCATTTCGATCGCATTGACGTACAATTATAATGACGTAATTTGTTAAAATTTAAACGTATTTTTTAATAAATTTTAGCCTATATATACAATATATGAGTAAAACATAAAATGAAATATTGAAAAGTAAAGAGTGTGAAGTGAATAAATATTATAAGTTTAGAGATCTAATACGTAAATTTAAAAATGGGTATAGAATTATATGGTTTCATAATCATAATATATATAGTATATAATAAAATAATTACATAAAAAAATATTTAATATTAGACTCATTTCGATCGTATCGACGATACGATTATAATGGCGTAATTTGTTAAAATTAAAAATGTAAAGCCTCGTATTTTCATAACAACCATTTAAAGAGAAATTCATAAAATTAAGGCGGAAGCTTTGTTTACTTCCATTCAAAAGAAACACTCTAGGGTTTGAGCCATGTAGCCCAAGCCATGAGTCTAGTTAAACACAACGCAACATAATTCCGTTTAAGGTTTAAAGGAAAACATCTAACACGAGTTTATAAAACCAAATCTAGTTTAAATTTCCATCGCTCCATGACCAGATGACTGACTGAGCTGCGGCTAACCGGATCATCAGGCGGGAGCTTTACCCTTGCTACCGGAAGTTGTACCTGTCACTAAAAAAGGGGAAACAACCACGGGAAAGCTTTCGCTTAGTGAGCACACATCTACATCAATATAGTCATACAAATGTACCACTTGCATAGTAATCACATATCACGTAACATAATCCTTTGGCAATGGTACCCAGGCCACTTAATCCATAACATGATCCCTTGTTCCCGAAGGAACTAACCTCTTTAGTGGTAACTAGTACCAACTAAGTACTAACATAGTTCAAGTA
The DNA here is from genome assembly GCA_030169165.1 of Centaurea solstitialis. Taxonomy (NCBI): domain Eukaryota; kingdom Viridiplantae; phylum Streptophyta; class Magnoliopsida; order Asterales; family Asteraceae; genus Centaurea; species Centaurea solstitialis. The sequence goes on from CM058042.1 coordinate 94,099,974, forward strand.
ACATATCATCACACATGCACGTTAACACATAAGCATCACCATATTAGTATAGATAGAGTACTCACCTGACACTAGTTGTGCAAGCTCAAAGACACGTATAGTGTTCACTCTGTACCACCTAACACAAACACATGCATGTACACATCAAGCAATGTCCAAAAATGGATCTTTAATCATGACCCGACCCTCTTCCGATAAATGACTAAACCACCCTTGTTTAAATTCCATGAAACTTCTCCTAATACTTAGTTACATAACCCTTAAGGGGTACATAAGCTAAAAGACCCCAAATGAGACCATTTCGAAAAACTCAAAAATTGAGTCAGTAGAAACGGCGGGTAATCCCGCGGGTTGGCTTACCCGCGGATACCCGCAGGCACCAAAACCAAGTTGCGTTTTGCGTCTGAAAACGGGGTTTCAGTCCAAAACTCTTATTTCGATCCCAAAACGCACCAAATCAGGTTTCTAAATCCGATAGGGTCGATAATTCGCGATTATATGCAAACGATAAGACCCGAAACATCCCAATTATACACACTCTATGATCCTTTGATCATAGATATCAAGTTTTCCATTATGACTCATCTTACAACCAATTCAACAGTGAATAGCATAGAACAAACAATAGATTTCATACCTCTATTGACACAGTACTCCAACTGCCTAGCAATCTCTTCCAATTTGGCCAAAGTGTAGAACCCTAGCCCTCTCCTTCTCTCACGATCGTACTGAAATTGGAAAACAGGCTTGGAAGCCCTAACTGCCCTAATAAACTCCCACTTCTAAATATTTACACTCTAACCCCCTTCACTTCTACATTTAACAAGTCACACCATTAGTTGCCAAAACATATACCGTTAATTAACTTAAAAGAGAAACGGGGTGTTACAACTCTCCCCCACTTACCAGGATTTCGTCCCCGAAATCGCTCATTCCCGAAATAACTCCGGATGATTCCTCCTCATTTCATCTTCCGGTTCC
>CM058042.1:94101054-94120468 GCA_030169165.1 Centaurea solstitialis
TTTCTGATATTAGAAAGGTCTTTCAAATGAGCTTGGAATCTTTAGAAGAGGACGAAAAGGAACTATTTAAGCATATTGCTTGTTTTTTTGTTGGAAAAGATAAAGAATCAACCGAGATAATATTAAAGGCATGTGAAATCCATACAGTTTCTGGGATCAGGAATCTCGTTGATAGAAGCCTACTTTCAATTGGTTGGAATAACACGTTGATGATGCATCAATTGATTCAAGATACCGGAAGATACATAGTACACCAAGAATCACCTAACAGGCCAGAGAAGCGAAGTCGATTATGGTGTCATGAGGAGTCATTCAAAGTGCTAAAACAAAAAAAAGGTAAAATGCCATGTGTGATTGTTTTTTTTTTCGTAATTATGAATGTTTTAAATATTTCATGTCAATATAACATTTTTTATTTTTTGCAATTCCTTTCTTCCTAGGGCAAGGGAAATGTTTTAGGCCTTCTGCTTGATATGAGAATGCTAGAGCAAGACGAGTTATATGAGTTGGAAACAGATGCATTGAATAAGATGGATAATCTAAAGCTACTACAACTCAACTATGTGCAACTCAAAGGGTCCTATAAGAATTTTCCTGAAGAATTAAGATGGCTATGTATGCAAGGGTTCCCTTTAGATCATATACCACCAGGCTTAGAATTGGAGAATCTGGTTGGTCTTGATATGTCTTATAGCAGGCTAATATCTTTTGACATGTCTTACGGTGACAAGGTACTAAATTTTAATCGCCTATTTCATTTTTTATATTATTCGTCCATGTTGGGTTAATGCAATTCAATAATATTTCACCTTCTCATCTTCGTTTGCATCAGTTAACTGGATTGGTCTCAAAACACAAACCCTTTCTTAGATCATTAAAGATTCTTAATCTGAGTTACTGTAAACAACTTCTTAGTCTTGGTGGCTTTTTCGAATTCTCGGCACTTGAGAGGTTAATGCTTTCAAATTGCATAAGTTTGATTGAGGTTTGTGAGTCAATCGAGCAATGTGATGGACTTGAGCACATTGATCTGAGTTATTGCAAAGTGGTGGGGAAGCTTTTCAGAATGATAGGAAAGATAAAGAATGTCAAAACACTAAACTTAGATGGTTGTAATGTCAGTGAAATTTTGATGGAGATGAGGGCTGATGTGGAAATGCTCAACGGTAACAGCATTGGCATGAACTCAAAAACCTCTTTGTCTGCTATTGTGGAGGCTATACCAAGGGCTTTAGAGACCAATCTGATTTATTTACCTAGTTTATTAGTGTGTTTGTCACTGGCAGATAATAAATTGTGTAACGAATCGTTTCCAAAGGACATGAGCAACCTATTCATGTTGAAGGAGTTGTATTTAGATGGTAATGATATTGTGTCCCTCCCCACTTGTGTGAGAACCCTTCCCACACTTAAGAAACTTAGCATTGGTGGGTGTCCCAGACTGAAGACATTGGAGCATCCTCCACCTACACTAAAAGAATTGATATATGGTTTTAGTGAAGATAATGCTAAAGGGAAAGTTGTATTTGATCGAGAAATGTCCCCGATCACAATTTATCATTCTAATTTGGCTGATAATTACGGGTCTATGATTGAAGGCATCTACAAAGACGTAGATGTGGGAGATGTTGAGGAAGAGGTATTACGTAGTTTGGGTGGCGCTTCAACAAAAATCAGATCACAGAAACTAAAGTCCAGGTTTGCTCTAATTAACTATCTATTTATTCATGTGTGATTATTATGCACACAGTACATGTTGATGAAGTTTTTCTGCTTTGCAGATGCGTTATCAATTCGGAATATTCAGCACTTTTTATCAGGGGAAAGAGATTCCGGATTGGATAAGTGATAGAAGGGAGGGTTCATCAATATCATTTACCGTCCCATCATCTCCTTACAGCCTTAGAGGATTGAATCTTTGTTTTATGTATGGTGTTTTAGTAGATAGAGCGAATTATAATCTAGATATCAAGATTAGTAATATAACAAAGAATCTCACATGGATATATATACCTTGCGTGTATTTTAAGGAAAGGGTAGAGGTTGTAAATATATTTTTAAGCCATTGGATGTTTGGGAAGAATGAGATGGAAGATGGTGACCAAATTACTATTACTATTTCTCCGTCAGCTGATTATTATAGTGTGGACGATGATGATGATGATGATGATGATGATTGTAGTATAAGGGAATGCGGGGTGAGTTTTGTGTATGATGAAGATGATGATGATGGGAAGAATAAGAATAAGATGGATGAAGAAGAAGATGTGTTGGGTTATTACAAGTCGTGGAATCATATTATCGGCGGGGATCTCTCTCCTTTCCAAACAACTACTCCCGGAGAATATTACCTGGACACCCTACGCTTTTTTCAGTCCTCGGCAGCCAGGATGAATGAAGGAGGTATGTGGTAAATTTATGAATGTCTTTGATGATCATGTTTCTCATATATATTCAAGTGTTGGAGGTCAACACATACAATCCTACACTTAAATTTTCCACAACAAGAAAATAATACGTATAACAATATTAATTCATAAGTGGTTTGTTAAGACAACAATTACTTAATTTACACAGTGGATATAGGTCAAGTATTTAGTTAACTACTATTTATCTTTGTTTTTCTCATCAGGCGAACCTGGGGTTGGGCCACCTATGCATGTGTATATAAGGTACTTCCTCTTCCATTTTAATTATATATTATTTCATCAACATATAGAGGAAAGTTCAAATGTGAACCACTTTTTGGTTGTGAACGTGAGGACAGCCGAGAGCGTGACACGTGGCGGCTTTGAGTGTCGTCCCCCTCTTTAATTCAATGCCCTCCCATGAATCGCGTCTAGTCATCCGCCGTGGATCTGACGTGGCACCTAGTCATCCGCCACGTGTTGCGCTCTCGGTTGTCCTCACGTTCACAACCAAAAAGTGGTTCACATTTGAACCCACCCCTCAACATATATACATAAATATATAAAAACACCCAATAATTAAATATATGCATGATTCTTATTAATTAGGTTAATTGTTGTTTTCCTAATGGATGCAATATCCACGTTTTTAATATATATGTAACAAACAGAGATCGAGGTTTAGTAGCTAGCTACTTCCATATTCAAAAATTGCTTACAAAATAGACCATGCACATTAATTTACACTAATAATTCATAAATTAAACATTCCTAACGATTTTACTCTCTTGATGTATATGTAGGAGGGGAATTATAAGCAGGGTTGGTCTCTTTATTCAACCTCATCATTTGACTCCCCGTTTCTCAACTCCATAGTTAATTACCCGGAGATCTTAACAGCTTGAAGTTTGTTTGTAGCTTTACATGGATTAATTGGATAAACAATTTATTTATGTAATATTTTTCATCTTACCAGTTTTATTATTTGGAAAGATTCTAACAATAATGACATCATAAATGACAATCACCAGAATCTAATACGGGTTCTGCTGATTCGGAGTGGTAATATCATTATGCGTAAGAAATACAAAATATCAAACATCTCGTACCATGCATAACTCGTTCAATATAAAGAAACAACACCTGTTAACGGGACATAAACTAAATCGGCCTGTTAACCTTTATATAGTTTTAAATTTATATGATCAAAAAAGGTGTGCGCCAACTGAAGATATTACAATGAATTGTTAGGGCGAAGTTCGACAACTTGACATAAACTAAATCGACCTGTTAACCTTTATATAGGTTCTTAGAAGTGTCCTCTAAACCTATTTATATATAGGATCACACCATGAAAAGAGAAAAAGAGGCTAGTAGGACGATTTATTTTTCGTTTCCTATTAGGTTACCCTGTTTCATCACTTGTTAGGTCGTCTAGCTTCATCCTAGCAGCTCCTTGTAAGACTTTTAGATTGGACGCACAGTTTTTGGTCCTATAAACTTAAAGTCTCATCAAGTAGTCTATTAGGACACATTGGGATGCTAAAAGACCAGTTTTGTAGTAAGGAAGGATATGATTCAGGTACCTTGACCAATTACGATGGCTTGTCGTTCATGTAACACCCCAAAAATTGGAGTCAACAAAAACCTTCATTTAATGAAAGGTGGTATACAAATTGTAACGCCATGGCGTGAGCTCTTCCCAAAATGGGGTATAAGTAATGTATAATTACAATGTTTGTAATCAAATGAAGAAATACAATAACCAAACTAGTCTAGTTTCGTCTAGGAAGAAGACTACAAAAGGGTTATCGTCAACCATAAATATTGCGGCCTAAAGGACCGGTCTCTCATCTTTCCCCCATGCTCACTCAAGCCCGAAGCCTACTTGGGAGCGGCGTCCCTAGTACCTGAGAGACACATCGACTGTTGGGTTTTATTAGGATCCCTCGTATCGATCTGACACGAGGATCGTTGTGGATCTTAATCCTAACTGGAAGAGATACACAGTTAAACCTAATGATCAAACTGACCAAAAAGGTTTAGACTAAATCAAACCTAACTGGTTCAATTATTGCGGAAGCTAAGAATTAAAACCCTAAAATTCACAGATCTTTATCGTTCAGTTTTATTTAACAACTAAAGGTTTAGGTTTGTTACCCGGATTGCTCGAGCTTGATCCACCCGTAAACGATCAGACAAATTGCCCTCTAGCTGGCTAAAATCCCGAAATCACGAAACAGGCTGTCACGTGTGAACTTCGCGACGCGAGTACCACCTTCGCGGCGCGAGCTGGCTGCGGTGCTAGTGGTTGACGCCGGAATTTAGGAGAGAGAGGGAGAGAGTTTTTTTGGTTTGATGGCTTAATTGAATGAATAACTGATAAGCCCTAGGCCTATATTTATATGGAGAAGTTTCCATATAACCAGTTTCCTTATAATTATCTTATGGAAATAATCTTTTCTTTCTCCTAAAGAAAAGAATCTCCATTAAATCTGATAATTATCTTTTATTAATTAATAATCTATTATATATTTAATCTCAATAAATACATAATTTATTAATCAATAAATCTATATATATTTATTCCCCTAATAAATATATATAGTTCATTTCAAACCTTTATCTTTGGGTTTTTCTTACATAAAATACCCAATTGGTTTATAACTAACTATTATAAACCCAATCTCTCCAAACTGGGATTTTATCTTATTTGATTTACAGATCCTACAGGTGTGACCCTCAAGTGTCTTATAACATTGGATGCATAATCACTGGTTTGTCAACTTTTGCACATAATTACTAACAGACTCCCACTTGTGCAAGTTGGCAATACCGTCTTGATCACACGGACCTAAGGAGGCCCCTAGACAGGCACTTAGGCTAACCAGATTACAAGAACTCTTATACCCAGGTAGGTGATAAAACATTTCCATAAGGAAAACGAATCCATGAACTCATTGTTCATAAATTTGGGTATATTGGCTTTTCCCTTTGCGTCACGATATTTCATCTGTGAGTGTGAGCCTGGATTAAGTCAACTCTTAACACTCAAGATTATGTTTCTTGACTATCCGACTTCTACTGATAGGTAAACGACAAAGAACAAATCAGTTCGTTTGGGCACGGCCGTGCACTTCATCAGTAAGATCAGTCAGTCAAGGGGCCCAGAAATATCTCTCTTCAGAGAAGAGGCGCAAATCCCATCTTGCATATTTGCATCTAACACCACGGCTTCCGCTGAATCTAGTTACGCCCTTTATGGCCACCCTGTTACGGCGTAGCGTTGGGACGTACTAAGTAAACAGCAGTCCTCATGATATTAAACCAAATACCTCAGGTGATAAGGACAACCACTGTGAGATTTACTTATGACAGAATCCAAGAAGTAATCTCAACTGCGGATCACGTCCGATACTCGCTACTCTATCGAATATCCGTGCAGTTTTTGGTTTACATCACTTGTAACTGTTATTCATTCTCTATTCATAACTACCCAAAAAACTCACAATGACTTTAACGCCCTATCGGGTTCCCACCACGATAAGTTGTCACGGACAATTTTCGAATAAAAACTGGAAACTAGTTTTATTCCTGGATGGTAAAACATGCAAAATAAAAGGTGGTTAAGAGACTAATTTTGCATAGTCCATATTACACTCTGTAATAATGACAAAATTAATAACATCTCTTTAATCATCTTTTCTGCGTCTATCCAACGTTTGTTAAATACTGGTCTAAATAAAGTATCACCCAACTTTAATTTAAACCTTTTGATTAATGTTTACCAAATTAATCAAAGTGACAACCATAAATGTTACAAGTTTAATACCCACTAGTATTTTATATTTGTTACGGCTAATTTTGTTTTGCTAACACTATAAAACAAAAATATACTTCTTTTATCATATTCCCTGTACTTGGAGATCTGGACAAACTCCAAGTTACCCTGAATATATAAAAGTTATACTGCAACTTTTCTTAGCTGCTGTGTAGACGAATGATTTCTACCTGAAATCAGATAAAATTTCCATTTACCTAACTGGCAATTTGCAGGAAATTTATCTTTTGGCATTTTAGATAACTTAATATCTTTTGCTTAATTTTACCAACATATCTAATTATTGATTTCTCCTTTTAAAGTCAAGCATAACTTTATCTAGTTTCAAGACTTTAAATTACCGATCTATCCTTTGACTAAAAGGTAGATACTGTATCTCGTGAATTTATATCCTTCCTGGATTATAATTCCTAGATATTCTTATATCTCGTGAATCTATATTCTACCTGGATTATAGTTCCTAGAATCAATAATTGTATTTTTTTTTTTATTCTTTATCACAAACTGGATAGAGAATAAATTGGGCTCCCACTAACTTATATGAAAACTGACTATTACTCAAAATTAACTATTGACTTAGTCAAAACTTGACTACTTAGTCAATTCTATTTTAAGTAATGATACACTGGAATTTTAACATTTATAAAACTTAACTGGACTTTTATAAAATCCTAATTCCATAACTTGGAATTTCTCTAGTTTTATAAATACTGACATTATCAACGACATCTGAGATAATATCCTAAATTCCTTAAAACATATGAGTAATCAATCCTTGATTATAAATCACTTTATATAATCCATTACTCATAACTATTTTATTCAAAAACATTATTCCTATAACTATAGTACTTCGTATGTTTTTGACGGTTTTCATATATAATACCTTTTAGTGTTAGTTTAACAGTCAATAACTAAGATCTAAACATGAATCTAAGTCAAAACTTGACTTTATTAGATTCACAACATGCACAAGAAACATTCTATATCAAGACAATAATTTTCAAAACTTTTAAAACATTCAATAAATAAAATTTATAAGTACTTCCCAAAAAGAGTGTAATAATGAAATACATAACTGTTCAAAAATTAAAAATTAAGTGTCTTGATAACTGAATAATTAATAAAAAACTTGTGCTCCTTTTTAGATCTTCTGCAACTCCTGGGCTCTCACTTTTGACCACCTGCAATAGTTATTTGCACTAGGCGTCAGTACACTTGTAAACCAACAAGTAGATAGCGAGAAACTAAAGCGATCATAAATAACTGAGGTTTTACATACCTGCTTTATGACGCTTTGGGCAGTTTTGCCTCCAATGACCAACTTCATTGCATGTGAAGCAACGATTTTCGGTCCTGGCTTTGTTGGCCTTGACTTTCTTGCCCTTGCCCTTGCCTTTGACGTTTTCACGAACTTGGGGTGCATTCTGGATGGCCGGTGCTGGACCCTTTCCTTTGCTGATGCTCCCTTGCCCATGTTTCTTCTTTACTCCTCCGTTCCTCACCATAAGCACATCCTTGGGCTTACTCTTGGCTCCCATATTCAACTCAGCAGTCTTAAGCATGGAGTGCAATTCTGCTATTGACTTCTCCATGTTATTCATGTTATAACTGACCACAAAAGGCTTGTAGTCTTCTGACAGTGAGTTGAGTATTGTGTCCGTTGCCAGCTGCAACGGGACTGGGTGCCCTAGCCTTTCCAGGTGGTCCATGTGACGTTTCATCTTCATCACATGGTCGCTTACTGAGGCCCCCTTGATCATCTTGCACTCGTTAAATGCCTTCGTGGCATCATAACGCTCTGTGCGAGCTTGCGTTTGAAACATGTCCCTCAGCTGGCGGATCATGTCGTAAGCATTAGTATTCATGAGTCCTGCTTGCAAATCTGGGCTCATGGTTGCAAGCATTAGACAACCTACATCTAGCAAATCATCCGTATGCTTCTTATGAGCATTTCTAGTAGCAGCCGGTGCATTTGCTGGTGGGGCCTCTGGTAAAGGCTCTTCGAGGACGTACCATTTCCTTTCATGTCTGAGCACAATCATAAGATTACGCTCCCAGTCAAGGAAATTCGGTCCTGTGAGTTTATCCTTTTCTAGGATAGAACGGAGAGAAAGATTGTTTGTGTTGGTTACGGTGTTAGCCATCTACACATAAAAGGAATGGTTTTAACAACTTGTGGATGGACTAAATTCCAATAAATATCAATAAACCCTTAAATGATCAACTTATTGGACTAGGATCCTTATTTCATACGCCCTGATGTGCGTAATGTTCTTGCTCCACCAGGCCCGTACTATTTCGGTAGGTAAGGACTTTTACCAATCATATCTAACTGACATGACTCCTAGATCTTTTCGGGACAACGGTAATTATCCGTACATGTTTCAGTCCCTCTAAGTGCTTTTTGGCTCGGTACCACCCGATAAATCTAAACAGAACCAAAACAGATCTCACCATTTCGGGAACCTGATCACTTTACTCTGGCCGGTACCACCCGGAGATAATTCGCAGAGTTATGTAACCCCTCCAGTTTCGGTTTGAACGCGGACGTTCAAGTGTGATCACTCACAACGCCCGTGTACCTTACGCCAGAGGTGTCCCTAGATGGGTTGCACTACTGATCTATGATTTAACGGGGTTTTTGATCAATTTTTTGAAAAACCTTTTAATGTCCAGTTATTTTAGAAAAATTGTAACTTTTGAAAAACTGATTGTTTAAACAGAAAATAAACTGATGTTTAAACTAACTGTTTCAAACATACGCTGTAATAAAACTAACTGTTTTAAAAGGCTCTTGCTGATTAAAACTAACTGTTTTAAAAGCATACTTGCTAATCAAAACTAGCTGTTTTGATAGCATTCTAGTTGACCAAAACTAACTGTTTTATCAACTTGCCTTTAAACAATCTATTTACAATTTTGCAGGTTTTAAATAAAATCTACCGTTTGAAAAGGTTTTAGAAAACAGGTAATTTTAATTGTAAAACCTATATGTTTTGTGATATAATCTAGTTTTAAAACTCCTTCTATTTTAAAACTACTAACATGCATGATATCACAAATAAACAATTATGCAGTTAAAAACTATAGCTACATAGTTTAAGAGTAACTAATTATAGGTTTGCCAACTATTATTTCTAAGGACCAATAATGACTTATTTTTTTTTTTTAAAAATGCGTAGCTCCCACTGGCTTTAGCATGTTCGTCAGGACTCCAGAAAATTTCTTGCGTAGCTCCCACTGGCCTCGGCATCTTTGATGGAACTCCGAAAAGAAAAAAAAGAAAATCTATCTAAGGTCATTATTACACAAGGGGTTGTAAGTGGCACGCAGGCCTCCCCGCAAACTAGTCAAGGGTCTATGTTGGCAAACGCTATAATATAACATATATATACACATACACGTATATATAACAACCACGCATTTATAAGGCATAAAATTAAGCAATATAAAGCATAAAACAAAACTAGATCCGTTAAAGATTATCTCGTTTGGTTTATCGTAAAACATGGTTTTAACTGATTTATAGAACAAACTGTTTTACAAATCGAAACTAATATTTTAATCTGAAATCGGTTTTATAAAATTACCTAAGATTTATAAACTATAAATCTATTATATAAAATAAAACCAATTTTCTAAAATATTTGTTTTTATCCAAAACATATCAAACCGGACATTCCGAACCAACTGATCGGAATAATAAACACTGGCCTACAAACTGTATCGTGGTTTAACCAACTGGCCAAAACACGACACGACGCCTAAAAACGAGTCAAATATTCGGTTTGATAAACATAGGTTTTATTATTAATAGAATCCTTAAAACAATTTTATAAGATAATCAAATTTATCTAAATAAAATTAATTCGGATAAAAAGCCTAAAACCAATAAAACCCTTTTGGGCCTCAAGTTGGGTCCAAAAATTCTGGGTTTCAGGCCCGTTATTACCGAAGCCCACTAGAATCGAGAAACCCGTAATAACACGATCCGCGATCGACCGACAAATTGCCGCCGATTACGCAATCGCCTCCGTACCTTTCGTCGTCAATCACCACCGCCTGGTGGTGGTCAAACGCCGCCATCACCGCTGACCACCGCCGCTATCGGCGACAACTGGTGTTCGCATCCCTCTCGGCCTACTACCGGTCTGGTGGCTTGGCCAGAGGGTCACCATGGTGCCATGGTGCAGCCACGGTATAAGCCATAGGCTGCCTTGGCGCGAGCCTTGGTGTAATGATGGTTCTTGGCACGGCCTAGACCATGGCATCGACCATGGCCAACCAATCTGTTGGACCATGGCCTAGTGGCAACTCAAGCCATAGCCTGATGGCAAGACATGCCACGGCCTGATGGCCAGGCATGCCACGGCCTGATGGCGATCCAAGCCACGGCCTAGAAACGATCTGACCATGGTCTGGTACGAGACCGGCCATGGTCTGGGGTGTGTTTAGACCACGGTCGAGTGGTGATTAAGCCACGGCTCTGTGGCTATTAAGGCCACGACCTATGGTGCTACGTGGCCCACGGCCTGGTGGTAGCTAAGCCACCACCTGGTGGTCCGGCCGGCTGCTGCCGCCGTACGCCACGGCTGGTGATCGATTGGGTGGTCCTGTCGGTCGTTTGCCGCTGTTCCGCCACCGATCACCGCTACCCCATGGGTTTTTCGCGCTTTTCAATTTTTAACGATAAACATAAACTGATAAAAAATAGGCTAAGAATAAACCTTTTCACAAAACTGATAAAGATTTTAAACTGATAAAAATTAAACATTTACGCTAAACTGATAAAGATTGAATTTTTATACGAGACTGATAAATATCAAAACTTGATAAATATCAAATCTTTATACAAAACTGATAAAGATTTAAACTGATAAAAATTAAACCTTTATTCTAAACTGATAAAGATTGAATTTTTATACAAAACTGGTAAATATCAAAACTTGATAAATATCAAATCTTTATCCAAAACCTGATAAAGATTAAATCTTTATACAAACTGATAAAGATTAACCTTTATACAATAAAACAATAATTCAAACGGATCTAATAAACAATTAAATAAAATAAAACGAATAAACCTGTGACTCTGATACCACTGTTGGGTTTTATTAGGATCCCTCGTATCGATCTGACACGAGGATCGTTGTGGATCTTAATCCTAACTGGAAGAGATACACAGTTAAACCTAATGATCAAACTGACCAAAAAGGTTTAGACTAAATCAAACCTAACTGGTTCAATTATTGCGGAAGCTAAGAATTAAAACCCTAAAATTCACAGATCTTTATCGTTCAGTTTTATTTAACAACTAAAGGTTTAGGTTTGTTACCCGGATTGCTCGAGCTTGATCCACCCGTAAACGATCAGACAAATTGCCCTCTAGCTGGCTAAAATCCCGAAATCACGAAACAGGCTGTCACGTGTGAACTTCGCGACGCGAGTACCACCTTCGCGGCGCGAGCTGGCTGCGGTGCTAGTGGTTGACGCCGGAATTTAGGAGAGAGAGGGAGAGAGTTTTTTTGGTTTGATGGCTTAATTGAATGAATAACTGATAAGCCCTAGGCCTATATTTATATGGAGAAGTTTCCATATAACCAGTTTCCTTATAATTATCTTATGGAAATAATCTTTTCTTTCTCCCAAAGAAAAGAATCTCCATTAAATCTGATAATTATCTTTTATTAATTAATAATCTATTATATATTTAATCTCAATAAATACATAATTTATTAATCAATAAATCTATATATATTTATTCCCCTAATAAATATATATAGTTCATTTCAAACCTTTATCTTTGGGTTTTTCTTACATAAAATACCCAATTGGTTTATAACTAACTATTATAAACCCAATCTCTCCAAACTGGGATTTTATCTTATTTGATTTACAGATCCTCACAGGTGTGACCCTCAAGTGTCTTATAACATTGGATGCATAATCACTGGTTTGTCAACTTTTGCACATAATTACTAACATCGACACCAAGCAAGTGTTAGGCTAAAGGAGCCTAGTGAGTTGTACAAATAATATCATGCGCGTAGAGCATATAAAGACATGCGAGATAGACACGATTATACTAACAATACAATTAGCATATTAAACCGGTTTATTATTATCTTCGGAAACAATGGGAGCGACCCATTTCCACCAACCAATGCCCCGACATTCACTAATTCCAAACACCTCGATGTCCCGAATTTAGCATGGCAACATCATCCGAGGCCCGCGCACCAAGGAGCAACCCGAGGGCCGGCGACATAGGGGCATTCCTATTTCAGAACCTCCCAAGACTGTTTGGTGTGGACACATTGCGTTGGTTCGTCCAGGTTATTATCATACAAGATCGTGATACGGAATTTAGCATCGCATCTCGTCCGTGTTATTATCATATAAGACTTCGATACTGAATTTAGCATAGCATCTCGTCCATGTTATTATCATATAAGACCGTGATACTGAATTTAGCATAGCATCACATTCATGTTATTGCATACAAGACATCGATACTGAATTTAGCATAGCATCTCGTCCATATTATTCACATACAAAACCTCGACACTGAATTTAGCATAGCATCATTAACAGAGGTGTATATCGAGGGTCTCAAGCCCTTTACATCATTTCATATAAGCCAACATATTCGGATATCAAATCCCTTTTATATAATTCCATGGCATGCATACTTTCAAGTATTCCATATAAATACATTCATCCTACACATTCATGGATTTAACACATACGATAGGCGTATACGATAATATACCACACGTATACAACCATATAATCCAAATCATTCATGTAGGCATAACTCATCATACGTTTCATGAAAAGCCTTAAACTCGCCATGATAAGTAATTCACACCAAAATCACATTCATCCACAAAATCAAGCAAGGAATGTAAAATCATCAAGATGATGTGCCCTCAGTTTTAACAAAACGGTTTTAACAACTCACCTTAGGGTTTACACCCAAAACCCCCAAATCTTCCGATTTAGGTCAAATACGAGAGCAACCTAAAATCAACTAAATTGAACCTTAGGTTAGTTTCATAACTCTTATCGCATAGATTATCCAACCTCAAATGGTTTAGATGAAGCTTACCTAGCCAAATCTTGAACAAACCCTAGATGAAGAACACTTTGCAACAATGGTGGTTTGAGGTTGTGAGAGGTGGAGAAGATGAAGCCATGGAAGCCTCCACCCTTCAAACTAGTAGATCTAGCCTCCAACACTTCTCAAAACATGAATTCCACCTAAAACAATACTAGATCTAAGCCAAATATGGGAGAAAAGGTTTGGAGATGAAAAACCCCCAAATCGAAGCTTAAACTCGAAGGAGATGAAGAGATTACTTACACCAACGTTTTATAACTCCCAAATGCTTGAAATCCATTGATGTAGTCTTGAAGAGCTCGAAAAACCGAGAAGATAGCAAAAAGAATCGGGAGAAACGGAGTCCGGATGAGAAAGATATGCCCAAATGAAGAAGGAGGCCATTTTAACGCGTTTTCGGTCTGCCAGACACCTAGCGATCGCTAGGTGTCTTAGCTAGCGGTCGCTAGCCTTAAAAAAACAAGCAGAAAGTGGATTTTTATCACTAGCGATCGCTAGGAGTGAGGCTAGCGATCGCTAGCACCTGTGCGATTTCGGTGCTTTCGTATTTTGGCCATAACTTCTTCGTTATAGCTCCGATTTCGATTCCGAAAGAACCGTTGGATTCGTATTTCAATTTCCCATCCAACAAGACTATAAAATATAGGTTTTGATCAAAAGTCCTATTTTTCATAATTTTCTTAAAAGTTCTTAAACCCGAAAATTACGGGTGTTACAGTTCACCTGCTGTAGCTTTAATGTATGGGTAAGATTATAGTGGATGGTTTGGGTTGGGTTGGGTAAAATGGTGAAAAGCTAATGTGACGCTGATGTAACAATTGAATTGATTGGATTCAAGGTCTACCATATTGAATGGTCTAATAATTAATAAGTTGTTGAAACAATTTTTGTTTGAACAATTGACAACATTAAACATCCATCTTCAATTGAACAATATAATACAAGAAGAGTTCTCTTTTGCCTCCAATTAAATGATAATAACTTAAAAAAGTGTCTTCATTTCAACCGAAGGATGTAACAAACAATCTTTATGTCAAATAATAGTAAACTACCAAACTCTTTAGGATAGTATTCAATAACTAATATTTTTATAACTTAAATGCAACCAATAAAATAATAAAAATTATTACAATCTTTATGTCAAATAATAGTAAACTACCAAACTCTTTAGGATAGTATTCAATTATTAGTTTTTTTTTTTAACGGCAAGTGCATTAAAGAGAGGGAATCTAGCGAGACGCTAGCCCGAGTACAACGAAAGGTAAGAAGACGGATTACAGCACCACGTGTTCCAATTCAACGACCTAAACCTTTTATCTCTTGACTTACACCAAAAAAACACTTGCGACTGGACGTCGTTCGCCGTGCGAATAGGACCAAAAGCTTTGTTGTTGAAAATTGCACCGTTTCTACCGTTCCAAACAGCCCATATATACGCCTGTCCCGCCACTTCTTTGATCTTACACCATCCTCTTCTCCGTTCTCCTCTAATTTCCTCGAAAAAACTTTGCACCGAAGTAGGTTGCGAAGGGAGGAGATTCCACCATAAGTTCACCGCTTGTCTCACCTCTATAGCCCTCCTACATCTAATAAGGATGTGGTCGCCTGTTTCTCTTTCTTCGTTACACAAAATGCATAGATCATTATCAAGAACAACACCTCTTTCCATCAGATTTTGTTTGGTAGGAAGTCTGTCAATTCTAGCTTGCCAATTACGAATTCTAACCTTTGTCAGGATAAACTTATTCCAAACGGTGACAGGCCCTGCGCTCCTAAGTGTCAAGCTATCAATTGCTGCTCTGAGCGAGGCCACTGAGAAAATACCAGACTCGTTAAGGCGCCAATGCCAACGCTCCACGTTGTTGCCTGTAGGGGTGTAAACGAGCCGAGCCGAGCTCGAGCTCGATTAGGCTCGAGCTCGGCTCGTTTAAGTGTATAAAGCTCGGGCTCGAGCTCGGCTCGTTTCGAGCCTTATGTGTCAAGCTCGAGCTCGAGCTCGTCAAGAATTAAGCAAGCTCGGGCTCTCGTTTACCTATAAATCAATATTTATTATGTATTTTTTATTTTTTAATATTTTTAATATTTATTATTTAATTATTTAATAGTTATTTTTTAATATATATTTATATAATATATATATATATATATGTTAGTTGAGGCTCGTTTAGGCTCGCGAGCTTAATTGTAAAAGCTCGAGCTCGAGCTCGTTTATTAAATGAGCTCGAAATAAGGCTCGAGCTCGGCTCGGGCTCGTTTAACTCGAGCTCGAGTCGAGCTTTTAACGAGTCGATCCCGAGTAGCTCACGAACAGCTCGGCTCACTTACACCCCTAGTTGCCTGTGTCAATATTGTTACAAAGAGTGTTCACCATTAAGATTTCTGATGTTTCCCTTCCTTCCCTTATTTCTCTTCGCCAACAGCCGCGGAACACAAAACCATTTGTTGTCCATTCCGTTCTATCTGCTAAAGAGCACCCTATATTGGTGTCGATAGCTGCAAGCCTCGGAAATCTGTTGGCGAGATTATCCGTTCCGCACCAAGGATCGAGCCAAAACCTGATACGCGTTCCTCTACCGACCTTGAGTTGAAAAAGGTTGTTAAGACAGAAGTTGCTTTTATCGATAACTTTGTTGATTGTCGCTATGGACCCCCAGACCCCTTTATTCGACATGCCACTTAGATTTTCGCCAAGTCTTTCGTTCTGACCATGAAACGCCACAATCACTTTTCGCCATAAAGCGTTTTCTCCGTCTTAAATCTCCACCACCATTTGGCAATGAGTGCCAAATTTTGAGCTCTTAGACTGCCTATGCCAAGCCCGCCCTTCTTTCTGGTGCTGAGAATTTTATCCCAGGCTACCCATGCCGTTTTTCTGTTTTCGTTCGTCGATCCCCAAAAAAACTTCCTTCGATTTCCTTCCAGGAGGTTAATGACGTTGGCCGGCGCTCTGTACAACGGGAAGAAGTAAACCGCGAGACCTCCCAACACCGCTTTACAGAGTGCTAATCTTCCTCCCACGGAAAGATTTTTCAATAATTAGTATTTTTATAACTTAAATGGAAACAATAAAATAATAAAAATTGAAGGTGGTATTAACTTATATAATAATAAAATAATAAAAAATTATCACAGTATAATACATATAATCAATTGAAGGTGGTGTTAATAAGATACAATAATAAAATTTATCATGCTATAATACGTATAATTAATTGAAGGTGGTATTAATAAGATCAGTGTGTGCCTTAGGCTGGGTGTCGTACCGCATATGGGTAAGGCGGGTGTGGTTGCCACCCGGTATGGGTTCGATTTGCACCTAACGTATCCTTTTGGTTTTCCAAACCCGAGTGCTATCTCTATCTTTTCTCTCTTTTATATATATTAAATAATTAACTAAAATAATAAAGAAAAAGTGGGATAAAGATTGTATTAGTTAAAGTAATAGTACTTCAATTTAAAATAAAAATGGTAGAAAAGAAGGGTACCATATTTTTATGCTTTTGATGATACGAACCTTATCTACGTGGGTTTAGTGGTTATTGAGTAGTCACATTCACACTTCACATTCATCCATATGCATTTACTTTTATTATATATAGTTATTTACTATATTTTCAACTTAATGCAAAAAAGTGACATTGTTAAGAAAATGGAAATATGGAAGTATATTTAGCACTTCTATTATTATGCAATATGCATAATAATGAACAAAAATTTTAAACTTTAATAAGTATAAAAACGAGTGTCACTAAAAAATTAATTTTTCATTAACATATAATACACGAAGCAAAAATCTTAAACCATAGTATGTAAACTAAATATTAGAAAGTAATTTTTAATAAAATAAGTTTCATTAATATTATTAAGAGTGAATTACGGATTTGGTCCCTGTGGTTTGGTGGTTTTTACGAATTTGGTCCCTAAACTTCATTTATTACAGATATGGACTTGAGGTATGTCATTTTAAAACAGATAGGTCCCTCTGACTAACTACCCTCTAACCCCTCTGTTAACTTTGAGGGTACTTTCGTCCTTTTCCATCTTTTGTCTTATGTGAGGGACCAATATCATAAAAACCACACAAACCACAGGGACCAAATCCGTAATTATTTTTAGAAAATAAAATTTTTATTTTTTATTCTTAAATTAATTAATTATTATACTTTAATATACATTAAGTATTATACTTTAAGTTTAATTTTGTATTTAAACATATTTCTATCAAATAAAATATTACTACAAATATATTAACTTATTTTTTTAATTTATTAATATAACTAATTATTATATTTTAATATACATGATATTAATAGATATATTTTTGAGAAAATAATTAATATAGCCATTAGACAACAACCATTTAACCTCTTACCCTTTCTCTCCCGCCTATCACCAAAATACCCATCCGGCCGCTCTCCGGCAAGTTTTCCGGCCACTCCGGCGAGTTTTCCGGCCGCTCCGGCGAGTTTTCCGGCCGCTCCGGCGAGTTTCCGGCCGCTCCCATGTGCATGTATAATAACCCCATGTGTAAGTCTTATACATTGGAAATGGTGAGCCGCTCTTGGAGGATGGTGAGCCGCTCCCATGTGTATGTATGCATATATGATGGTAAGCTTGGAAATGGTGAGGTGTATGTATAAGCTTGGAAATGGGAGGATGGTGAGCCGCTCCAATCAGTATTTTCAGCCGCTATATATATATATATATGTATATGTATATGCACACACACATGTATTTGAGCCGCTATTCGAGGGAGGTTTTGGAGCGGCCGGATGGGTAAAACGGTGATCGGAAGAAGAGAATGGGTAGGAGGTTAAATGCATTTTCTCAAATGGCTATATTAATTATTTTCTCTATATTTTTCTCTTTTTTTTGTGTGATTTTTTGGGTTTTTATTTATTTCTCATTGAAAGGTAAACAACAAGAGTTATTTTAGCGTTTCCTGGTGAACTCAACTCTCACTCTTTATCTCTCATCACAAAACATATAAAACCACGAAAAAAAAGTCCACGAAAAAAGGGGATGAGAAAAATATATCAAAAACCCAAAAGTCCACGAAAAAAAAGGGATGAGAAAAATATATCAATATGCATCTCAAATTAGTGAGAAAAAATATGATTGGTTTTTTGGTGTAGTTTATTTCACTCAATTTTTATATACATTACTGTAAATATCGATTTAATCATATGTGTTAGATCAATTTACCTTTTAATGGTTCATATATTTTATTTCCTATAGAATCTTACTATATATATATAATCAACTTAAAGTATAATAAATAATATATATATATATATATAATATAGTAATTAAGAGGGAGGTTCATTTGTAAACCACAAAAAATGTGTAAACCGTGTAAACCAATCCACACCCTTGATTTTCAAAAACACTTCTATATCTCACATTTTCATCTTTCAATAATCATTGACTTACCATATATTTCACATTTCCATTTTTTTATAAATCCATATCCTCCTTTGATTTTTTTGATCAACGGCTATGATTGGTTTACACGGTTTACATATTTTTTGTGGTTTACAAATGAACCCCCCTCTAGTAATTTATATATATATTAAATTATAATAATTAATATGTGTATATACATGTAATACATATTTTTTTGAAAAAAATTGTATTATATGTAAAAATTCAACTTAAAAGTATAATATATATATATATATATATAATAGTTAGTTATATTTATAAATTAGAATAAAATAAATAAATATTATCATAAATATTTATAGTAATGTTTTTGTTATGAAAGAAAATATATTTAAATATAAAATTAAATCTAAAGTATAATAACTAATTAATTTAAGAATAAAAAGTAAAAAAAAAATTCTAAAAATATTATGGATTTGGTTCCTGTGGTTTGTATGGTTTTTACGATATTGGTCCCTCACATAAAGACAATAGATGGAAAAAGACGAAAGTACCCTTAAAGTTAACAGAGGGGTTAGATGGTAGTTAGTCAGAGGGACCTATCTGTTATAAAATGACATACCTCGAGTCCATATTCGTAATAAATGAAGTTTA
>CM058042.1:94120568-94139789 GCA_030169165.1 Centaurea solstitialis
ATCAATGTCATACCTAAACAAACCATATCCAAACCAAACCAAATATATCATATTTGCTATCATTTTTAATTATGTTTTTTTTTTGTGAGATCATATAATTGAAAATTGGATTCAACTACCTTAAAAAATCAGACAAGAGATGTGTATCATTGAATTGCACAGGGAGAAGATTATATTGAAATTCATGTGTGTAAATATGGATACTAAAATAAAATAAAAAAAGCTATTACCGGCCCTTTGCGTTCTCCCCTTTTAGATGACCAACTTGTGTAAGTGCCTGGCTCCATAGCTCCATTTTCTTAGCCCATTGACTTTTCTTCTCTGCATTTGCCTCTAACTCCATCCTCTGTTTATGCTTTTCCATGGCACTTCCAAAGGTATTTTGTTGCTTCTTGACATCGGTGGGCTCGACATGATAGAAAATGGGGACAACAATCTTACTTTGCTTGAGGATCAGTACCAGTTCATCAAGACACCACGTGGATGAAGCATAATCCTTAGATATCACGAGAATAGAAGCCCTGGATGCCTTGATTGCTCTTTCCAATGACGGTTTCAAATCTTCTCCGGTTTCAATATCGTCGTCATCCAAAAAGGTAGCGATGTTAGCATTCAGCAGCGCCTTATGGGGGTGACTCGTGAAATTAAGACGGGTGTCAGCACCTCTGAAACTTAAGAATACATCGTATATGTGATCATCATGAGTTGATGAAGAAGAAGATTGTTGAGAGAAAATAACCATTATCAAAGAAACAAAGAAAGAAAGAAATAATGAATGAATGATTTCAATGTAATGATGAATCTTGTGAACAACAATAAAAGGAATGTTTAATTTGTTTATTCTCCAAGTCAACGACTACTTCGAAAGTTCTTGGAATGTTACTACGGGTGCTGCCGCACAGGATCGGGGCCTCCGGATTTTTAATTAATTAATTTAAACTAAATATATTATATAAATTAATTAACGTTAGGGGAAGCGGGAATGAATGCTGCATATAACTCTAGGGAAATTTTTAACAGTCCTGAAGTTACTTCTTTTTTTTATAATTTTCAACTTCCATTTTATTAAAAATAGAAACTAAAGTATATTTATCTTTTTGTTAACTTGTCGTAACTGTTTTCTAATAATTGTTTTATATATTTATTCTTCAAACCAAAAATAACAATTTTTAGTTATTTAATTGATATTAGGAAAAAATATTTAAAAAGAGAGGTGATATTTCCACATAATAAATTGATTCATCTAAGGAAGATGAATGATTCACTAACTTGTACATTAACTTTAAGGGTGTTGTACATATGTGAAAAAAAACTATTATGTTTTAACTCGTTAAGTCTTTAAATTATTTTTTTAAATGAAAAAATTTGATGAAGTCACTAAACTATTTTTTTTAAGTAAAAAAACCATCAAACTTTTTCATTTTGAATAAATAAATTATTAAACCATCAAAAATTGATTATTTACATCCTTTAAATAAAAATAAAAAAATTATCTATAATTGACTAAAAATGTTTTAAAAGTAAAAAATAAAACTATATAAGCGTAAATTTTGAAGAATGTAAGTAATAAGTTTTTAAAAATTTTGATTATTTATGTTATTGAAAAATATGTTTAGGGACTTAATTATTCGAAATAAGAAAGTTGAATGGGTTCTTCATTCAAATGATAGTTTATTGACTTAATCATTCAAGATGAGAAAGTTAAATGATTTTTTATTTAAAAAATAATTTAACGACTTAATCATTCAAAATGAAATAATTTAATAATTTTTTCCTTCAAAAAATAGTTTAATGACTTAATCATTCAAAATAAGAAAGTTTAATGATTTTTAAAAATAATAGATTTATAAAACTTTCTAATTGATTCTAGATTGAGTATAATTAAAATAATCAAGGGCCACACTTATCGCACAAGCCTCTAGAATGTCATAGCCAACTTAGTTAATAGGTAAGTTGTGTTCCGTTTTTGTGTTGAATGAACAATCTCAGTATTAGAACGAGGTATTTTACTTTTACCCGTTATTTTTGTTTGAATAAAATAAATTTTTGATAGAACAACTACATGAATAACTTTTAATTATAAAAAATATCAATTTAATTTAAGTACAAAATCGTTTAATCATAAAATATTGCTTTATTGAAAGTAAATAATATCAATAAAAAGTTCACATAGAGACATATGTTTCCTGCCCCTCTTATGGTTCTAACACCAGCCTGCTGATCATCAATGATTTGGTCAATTGAATAATCTTTGGTTCATTTGATGGCTAGAGGAAAAGGATGAGAGAAATTAAGGTGTTAAGATGCTGAAGGTAAATCGGTAGGGATATATGGAGATGATTGGAAATTTGTTTGGAAATCGACATAGTAGTGTAGATCGGCCAAGTGGTCGATGGCAGGTGTAGGATCGGCAGAAGGGAGTTGAAATGGAACAATAGCTTGTTGAGGATTTGATGAAGGTGAAGAGTTTGCCGATAGGGATGAAGTGTTTGAAGTTGGGTTTACTTCACGGGAGTGTATTCAACTTGTCACAAAAAGTCATTGTATGTATTGGACTTTGATTTTTTCCATTGTATGTATCAAACTTATAAAAACCTACCATTTGATGTATTTGGTTAAAAGTTGGATACACTTTTGTGACAAGTTGGATACACTTTCGTGGTAGGTTTTGATAAAGTTGGATACATTAAATGGTAGTTTTGATATGTTTGATACATACAATGGAAAAAATAGAAGTTCAATACATACAATAACTTTCTGTGATAAGTTGGATACACTTTTAGGAACTAAACCCTTTGAAGTTTGGACAAAAGGAGTTGGACCTGCCGATTTTTTAGGAGGTTCAGGACCAAGGCATGAAATAATCCATGCATATAATTCATCATGGTCAGATGAAAGTGATGATGTTTTTTAAATCATCAAATCTCACATGAACTGATTCATCAATGCATTGTCTTCTGATATTGTATACTCGATATGCCCTTGATGTGAGGGAATATCCCATAAAGATTCCCTCATCAGTGGGATATTCCCTCATCAACCTTGGGATCAAGTTTTCCCAAGCTTTCTCGATCATTTAGTATGTAGCAAATGCATGTGAAAATATGAATAAATTTATACGAGGTTTCCTTCCATGAAAAAGCTCATATGGAGTTTTCTTAAGTCTCTTAGTGATGACAAACCTATTTTGAGTGAAATAAGCAGTGTTAATGGCTTAAGACCAAAAGTAGGAGGGAAGGTTTGATTTACACAACATTGATCGGGCAGTTTCACATAGTGTTTTGTTTTTTCTTTCAACAACTTCATTTTGTTGGGATGTTTTGACAGTAGAAAAGTTGTGAGATATTCTCTTATCATTGGAAAAATCTTCAAGAATATAATTCTTGAATTCTGTACCATTGTCACTTATAACCGATCTTACTTGTTGCCTATTCCGCACTTTAAACTTTTTGATAAAGTTGATAATTTTTCCAGGTGCATCACTCTTGTGCCCGATAAAGAAAATACACGTGTAACGAGAAAATTCATCAACAATAACAAGAATATACTTTTAGTAAAAGAATTTTTGAGAAGTTTACACATAGCTTTTCCCTTTCCTTTGAAATCCAGTTTTATGTGAGTTTCATTTGGTTTCGGTCCTAGAATACTTTTGCTTTCAAAGATTTGGACTCCCTTGTTTAATTTCATAGATTGGGGAACAAAAGGAACATGGGCTTTAAAAAGTGTTCCTATTTTAAGAAGGTACAAAAGGGATGAGAGACTTTCCTTTGTTTTTCCCAAAACAGTTTTTATCTTTATTAGAAAAGTAGAGATTTTGAATTTTAGAAGGTTTTGTCGAAGAGGAACACCCATCATGAATTGTAAGATTGTCCAACATATGATTAATTTGAGGCTCATCAAAATAATGAGTCTTTTTCTTTTATACTCTCCGATGTTGTAATTCTATATGTAAAAAAACTACCTTCAAATTAAACCTTTTTAATTATCCTAACTAAATTACCACAAACAGGCAAGTGTGACCTGATCACGAATAGTACAACATAGGTAAGTATCTTGTATCGTTCTTACCACTGAGAATAGTGAAGCTACCTATTTTAACTCTAAAACTTATACTAATTAATTTGATTAAAATGGTTTTTTTTAGGGGAGGGGGTGTTTGTAATTGAACAACTAATAAAAGAAAACTTTAATGAAAACAAGCAATTAACAAATAAGATACAAGAAGTCGTATACCAAAGTCAATTAGAGCCACACATAGATCATATGATGCCAAGTTCGATCAATCGAAAGCATCAATAAAACCTGATTCTTCAATTGGTGCCTTCTTCGGTTTTTTTAGCACAAAGATGAAGCTCCGATTTTACATTTCTGGTTTTGCCTTTTAGCATTGGGATGAAACTCCCTTTCATGGTTTGATTCATCAATTGATGCCCTCTTCGGTTTTTTAGCACAAGGACAAGGCTTCGGTTTTACATTGTTGCTTTCGAACTTTAACATTAGGATGAAACTCGCTTTTATTTGATGTCGTCTTCGGTTTTTTAGCACAGGGATGGAGCTTCGATTTTACATTTCTGGTTCAATTTTTAGCATTAGGATGAAACTCCCTTTTAGGGTTTTGGTTCTATATCCAGGTAGTAGATGGAAGAGTAGTAGTAGGCAAGCAAGAACAGGGTTGGGGTTTTGAGTCCCCTTCATCCATCGATGGTAGCTGGAGAAGAAAGTGTTCCTGTGATTTGCTCATCAAAATAGGAATGAGTTGTATGTTGATTTGTTCATACAACGAAAACCACAAATCAGAAAGTGTCCTCGTGATCTTTTGCATCTATGGTTTGGTCCATTGATGGTAGCAAGAGAAGATTTAGGATGAAGGATGTGTGAAGGGTGGTGAGAGGGGAGAGGTAGCCAGAAGTGTTAGATCGGATTTTTAGAGTATATTATATTTTTTCAAAGAAAATTAGAAACATAAGTGAAAAGACAAAAATAGATTCAACTTAACATACAAATTTGACCATGTTAGTGATTTAGGGACTATTTTCAAAGCAAAATGTAAACCATGAGGATGGTTTATACTTTATAGACTTATCAAAGTTTAGGTCCCACTTTCAAACTCTTCATTAAATGTTAGAGCCTCTCCAACAACTTCTCTAAATTTTCTCTATTTTAGATATTAACACATCAAAATCTCTAAAAACATTTTCTTTGAACTCCCATACGACATCATTATCTATATTATTAAAATATTTAATAAATTAAGTATTTCAATTAATTTTTTTAACAAACTGTTGAAAAATCAAACTAACTTTTAAATAAACCTTCAAACAATTAAATAAAACTTTAAACATATCTTATACGAGATATAATTCCCAAAAAAGATTGTATAAAATGGTCATTTAACTAAACTTTATACAAAATGATAATTTCAATAATTTTTATATAATTAATTTGTCATCTACCAATTTATATTAAATCATAATTTTCATCACATTATTTCATTTCGAGAGGGAATCATTAAAATAAGGGTTTATCACTTGTAAGACCATCCTTAGCCATACCACCCATACCACCCATTTCTGCTGCCACATCAGCTGTCACATCAGCTTTACCACTACCCTACCAATTCCATACCTTTCATCCTTAACCATACCACTCATACCCCTCATTTTATTTTTTTTATTTCTAAAATATATTAAAATAATTTACTCAAAATTAAAATAACTAAAATTCAAATTAAAATTCAAATTTAAAATACATTAAAATTAAAATAACTAAAATTAAAATTCAAATTTAAAATACATTAAAATAAAATTACAATAAAAATAAAATTTCGGTCACCAATATTTTGGCCACCCATATCTTTCGGCTATGATTTCCTTCTCCTCCAACATGATTTGCAATTGTATACCCGTGAGATGGTCGTGCGGTGCCATGAACGTTTTTAAGTCTGCACTCCGTTGCCGGTTGTTAATCGATCCCATAATCGTACTCACGTTGGTCGCGATGTTCGACACGCTCTCGGTTGACGCGGCCGTAGTGGAAGACCCTGCACGTCTCGCGGCGTTTCGACCCATCGGTCGTGGCCGCTCGGTTGGGGAGGGGAGGTCATCATTGCCGAAGTTCACATGGTGAGTGCCAGCGTCGGATCCGCCGGGGGAATCGGTTGGGGTTTCGGACGTCTTTGACCGTTTGTATGTGGGTGCACGGATGTTTTTTGGGTCTTGCATTTTAACCGCATCGAACTTCGGACTGTCTTTGACTTGTCTCCAAGCGTGTTCGTGCGTGAAAGCCTTGTGATACTCGGAGTGGAATCGGTCCTTAGCTCGATTAAGAATGTCAATGTCGGTTTCGCCACTTCGTCGCATGTTCGATGGATTATTGTAAATACATGCGAACTTGGCGACGGTAGATAAGAGCATTTTCGCCTTGGTCGGAATGGCGTCTCCGGAGCAGACGTTGAAGTCGCAATTCATGCGTTTGTCGAAGAACGCTTTAATCGCCCCCCAAAAGTTTTCTACTATCCAAAACGAAAAAATTAAAACCACATTAGAAAAAAAATTAAAACAACATTATTAGGTTTTTTATATACCTTTATTTCGATAGTTACCTATGGTTGAGTCCTCCGAAATTGTGACCCATGCTCTTGCCAAAGCTATCTCCTCTTCCAACGACCACGGTTTACACGGCGCTTTACCCGTGGTTGGATTCTCACTCGTGTCCGTAGCCGGAGCCTTACCCTTGCGTTTGTATTTACGTTTGGTTTGTGATGGTTCTTGCGACGGCGGCGGCGGTGGACGGCATCGGTTGGGTTTCGGGTACATTGTCGTCTATATCGTCGTCGTCGAGATGGATGTCATCGTCTCGTATATCCCACACTCCCGGCGGCGATGGGTTGACGTGTTGCTCACCGGAAGATTGGGGTACCGTACCATATGGGTTGACGTGTTGCGCGAGCAAATGCGCATAAGCCCAATCATACGTATGTGCACCCAGGGTTTGCGGGTATCCCCATCCCTCAACGGCACCCGTTGAAAAACCCATCGGCCTCATCATTTGGGGTCGGTAGCCAACCGTTGGAGGTGTTGGAGACGTTTGGGTAGTCGGTACCGAAACATTTGGTCTCGGGTTACCACGCCTTGACCCGGAACGGGAGCCATGTTTATCCATGGAAGAGTAAAAAGATAGAATAGAAGAGTAGAAAAAAATTGAGAGTGTAGAGAGTGTAGAAGAGAGTGTAGAGGTAAAAAAAATTGATTTTATTGTTTGTATATATAGTTAGTAAAAAAGAAAAAAAAAGTAAAAAAAATTTTTTAAAAAAATAGCCGTTATTTTATAGCCGTTGGGTGGGGTGGGGTGGGGGGGGGGAGGGGGTAACACGAGTTTTCAACCGGCATTGGAGTACCGGCGCAAACCGCTACCGGTCCGGTACCAGCCATCCACGACGGTGTTCACCGTCGGTACCGGCGGTACCGGCCTCCAATACCGACCCAATAAGGATGGCCTAAGGGTAACCAACTATCCGTTTTGTACAAATGTTATCATGAAACTATTTTTTGTACTCAATTGACCATTGAACTCTATTTTTTTACACATTATACCATTATGACCGGGAACAACCAGTTTTTTCTTACGTGACAATTAAATTTAATTAAATAATGCTTACGTGGATTTGACGTGGCAATGACTAGGATTCTCAATGGTATATTAAGTACAGAAAAAATACTTCAATGGTGATATGTGTACAAACCACCACCACCACCAAACCACCATCACCAAGACACCATCGCCACCACCACCACCATCACCGGTGGACCGGTGGCGGTGGTGTCTTGGTGGTGGTTTAGTGGAGGCTTTGGTGCTGGTGGTTTGTACACATATTACCATTGAAGTACTTTTTTTGTACTTAATATATCGTTGAGAATCCTAGTCATTGCCACATCAGATCCATGTAAGCGTTATTTAATTAAATTTAATTGCAACGTAAGAAAAAACTGGTTGTTCCCGGTCATAATGGTATAATGTGTACAAAAAAATAGAGTTCAATGGTCAATTGAGTACAAAAAATAGTTTCATGGTAACATTTGTACAAAACGGATAGTTGGTTACCCTTACAATTCATAAACCCCTAAAATAATAGTTTCTCTTTCCTTTCAATCAAGATATAGAAAATTCTCTATACTGTGAGTTTTTTTTTTCTTCCTAAATCTCTATTTTAAAGAATGGTACAGAGATGTCCTTGAAGCATTTTAAGGAACCAAAAACAAATTTTCTTCTATGTCGTCGTATGAATAGATGGGTTTATTTACGAATTACGATCTTCCTTGCATATATATAATACTTGCATCATTATGATTAAAATGGATATTTAATTAAATAGTTAAAAGAAAGATGTGAAATGAGGAGATAGGATTGAATCGAATCTTTTTCAATGTTTATATTAGGCGTCAAATCATTGCAATACCAACCATCCTCATGGTTTACATTTTATCAGGCGTCAAATCATTGCAACAATGTTTATACCAACCAAGTCCATATTGATGGCCTCAAATTCATAGCAGCAATTATTTTAGAGTAAAGTTTAATTTTGGTCCTTCAGGTGTAGCAAAACTTTTGCAAAAAGACCTAAAGTTTGATAAGTATTAAACTATCTTATTATTTATATTTTCTTTGAAAATGGTTCCTAGTCGTTGTCTTTGTTAATAACTAGTTGATAAGCCCGGGCTTCGCACCGGGTTCATGAACAGTAACTATCGACACTTTAACATATTTCAGTTAATATACTATATATAACTAAAACGTAAAATGAAATATAGAAAACTAAAATATATAAAGTGAGTAAATATTATAAGTTTAGGGGGCTGATATGTAAGTGTTAGAGTCCCACATCGGCTAGACGTGGACCAAATCTTCACTATATATGTTAGAACCCCCCCCCCCCCCCTTTCTCTCCTCAAGGGCTCTTTTGGAGATTAATCTAGGGATTCCACATATTCTCACATGGTATCAGAGTCAAGGTCTACCACTCTACGGACTGACATATCGGCCCTCTCTCGGCCCTCTCCTAGCCGTTTATGGCCCTCTCGTGGCGACGTGGCCCTTCTTGGCCCTCCATCTAGCCTCGTTGGAGGGGGCGTGTTAGAGTCCCACATCGGCTAGACTTGAACCAAATCTTCACTATATATGTTGGAACCCCATCTCTCCTCAAGGGCTCTTTTGGAGATTAATCTAGGGGTTCCACATATTCTAACATGGTATCAGAGCCAAGGTCTACCACTCTACGGACTCACATGCCGGCACTCTCGTGACCCTCTCCTGGTCCTCTCGTGACCCTTCTAGGCTCTCTATCTAGCCTCTGTTGGAGGGGGCGTGTTAGAGTCCCACCCTCCTGGTCCTCTCGTGACCCTTCTAGGCTCTCTATCTAGCCTCTGTTGGAGGGGGCGTGTTAGAGTCCCACATCGGCTAGACTTGGACCAAATCTTCACTATATATGTTAGAACCCTCCCCCCCCCTTCTCTCCTCAAGGGCTCTTTTGGAGATTAATCTAGGGGTTCCACATATTCTAACAGTAAGTTTAAAGGTGGATATAGATTCGGGTCGGTTGGAGCGTAAATATATCGTATAATAAAATAAATAGATGAAAAAATCTTCAATATTAGTCTCATTTCGATATTATCAACGATACAATTATAATGACGTAATTTGTTAACATTAAAACGTATTCTTTTAACATATTTTAGATCATATCGACGATACGATTATAATGACGTAATTTGTTAAAATTAAAACGTATTTTTTTAAAATGTTCCAACCAATATATGATATATGAGTAAAACGTGAAATGAAATATAGAAAAGTAAAAATATAAAGTGAATATATTTATAATTTTAGGGAGCTAATGTATGAATTTGAAAATGGGTATAGGATTCGGGTCGGTTGGGGTTTATATATAGTATATAATAAAATAGCTACATCAAAAAATATTCAATATTAGGCCCATTTCGATCGTATCGACGTTACGAACATAATGGCGTAATTTGTTAAAATAAAACGTATTTATTTAACGTTTTTTTGCCAATACACGATATATGACTAAAACATGAAATATTGAAAAGTAAAAGGTGTAAAGTAAATAAACTTTATAAGTTATAAGTTTAGGGGTTAATAGGTAAATTTGAAAATAATATAGGATTTGGGTCGGTTAGAAGTTGGAACGTATATATAGTATATAATAAAAATAAGTACGTCAAAAAATATTCAATATTAGGCTCATTTCGATCGTATCGACGACACGAATATAATGGCGTAATTTGTTAAAATTAAAACGTATTTTTTAACGTCTTTTAGTCAATACACGATATATAACTAAAACGTAAAATGAAATATTAAAAAGTAAAAGATATAAAATGAATAAACATTATATATTCAGGGGCCAAAAATGTAAAATTCAGGGGTTAAAAATGTAAATTTTATGATGTGAATAGGGGGAGGAGGACACGCGGGTCAATGGGGGTTCATGGGCGGGTTATGGGCGGGTTGGAGCAGTGTTTGGGTCGGGTGGCCTGATAATTGTATAGTATAGATAATATTTAAAAGAGTGAGGTATTTCTCTCTTATCATCAAGTTAAACAACTTTCTTTCAAGAAATCCTAATACATATTAGATTATATTATTCAAAAAGTAACATTCCTATAATAATCATATTGCTCAGTTCGTCTTCCTAAGGACGGTAATATCTTGGGAGGGGTTGTGGATGGTATCTCAGTTTACCCGGAGTTTGAATCCAATGGGAATCAATTTGAGGACATGAAGAGTACCAAGTCCTTGGGATGGTCCAATCATAGACTGGGCCTCCCCCCACCCCAGTCAAAGACTGTGGTTGGGCCTATGTCCAACGTAAGTTGGGCCGGGACAGTCGCGGATTAGTGGGCTGCCCTTGGATGCCCGATACAGCCAGAGAGGCGTGCGTGTATGTGTTCGTTGTATTCGTTCGTTGGTTCGATACCACTATGCCTTGCAAAAAAAATCATATTGCTCTAAAAGCGATCATTTCTCACTAACTTATTTTGTTTTCTGTAACACCCCTAAAAATAAAGGTGAATTTAACACCGAGAATTTCATGAGAACTGAACTTAGATATAAATGAAATCACCCAAAGGTGGGGAAATAGTAATGGGGTTTACAAAGTTAAAAAAAAATTATTAAACAACAACCTACTAATCTAAACTACCTCAAGTCTAGATTAAAAATGAGTTTCACTAAGATCGTCAAAAGAGTTCTATCCACAACTGTTGTCATATGCTATCACCAAAAGGAACGAGCCTCCAAAAATTGTCTCTACCAGCAAATGGTCCTCTACTCACAACTTAGTTGTCCCGCTACTTGGAGAACCTGATATACATGCCATTAAAGAAAAAATGTTAGACTAATGCCTAGCGAGATCAAACAGTTTATAATAATAAATACGTATAAACTTATTTAAACCAATAAGTACATTTTCCATTTTTCAAAGAGGTAATACAATAACCACATCTTACGATGACGGGGAAGACCCAATTTACCATGTTAGTGATTGAACACACAAGTAAGTCACATTACATATTCAACAGCCCTACTACGGATCAATATATTCTGCATCATTTATCTCTCATCGACTCCTTTGATCAATCTGTTCACATGAATTCTAAATTTTATTAGAATATATAGTAGTTTTCTTTTAACGGGAAGTAAACACACACACATTCCCGGGGTATCCGGGATCCAAGGGCACCCGACTAATCCCCATCGACCATGACCCAGCCCAATTAAGGGTACCACTATGTGGCAGGTCCATGACCATGGATATCACCACATACTCTCCACCGGGTTCGAACCCAGGTATTTAGGGATATCATCCACCGACAGGGCCGCACCTGAGAATTTCGGTGCCCTGGACGGTAAGGTTAAAATATGCCCTACCGTTGATTCTTTTAAGCTAACCAAACATACTATTTGTAAGGGGTTTGGAACTTAGTCAAGCTAGGTGGCTCATCTCCACACGATAGTTAATTATAGTAAAACGATACGATTGGGGGGGGGGGGGGGGCATATATCAAAACCCCATATAAAAAATATAAATTAAATCTCCTAAAACGATGTCTTCTCGCATTTCTTGAAGCAAAAATATCGATTATTTTGTCGTACTTAACATTTGCTAATTTTTTTTCAATATTCAAAACTGCTAACCATTTCAATATTTCAGCAGATATATACATGACTTCAATAGCTTTAATATCGAAAAATATCTTTCAGCAGTGCTACTGTAACGCTTCTCGAATCATGCTAATTGATTTGGTAAATGGGAAATCGATAACTAATTTTGTAAATGGAAATGAAAATTTGATTTGGTAAATGAAAATTTGATTTGATTTGGAATCCGCTAACCGTCTCTATTGAGAGTTCGTCTAAGAAAAACTTAACTTGGGATGGGCTTGCATTTAAGAATAGTTAACTTTTTTTTATATAACATACTAACCATAACAAATGGGCTTATGATGCCCCCTCAAAATTTGTTGCCCTGGGCTGTTGCACGGGCCGCCCTTGGGCAGACCCAGCCCTGTCCACCGACCCCCAGGATGTTACCTTACCACTAGGCTAGACATATTTTGATTAGTGGATTTCTTTTTATTAACTAAGAAAGCTTCTACCTTTCTGAAAAAAATTACAAACCATGCGAGATAGTACAACTTATATATATATATATATATATATATATATATATATATATATCTATGTAGAAGAAAGTTCAAATGTGAACCACTTTTTGGTTGTGAACGTGAGGACAGCCGAGAGCGCGACACGTGGCGGCTTTGAGTGTGGTCCCCCTCTTTAATTCAATGCCTTCCCATGAATCGCGCCTAGTCATCCGCCGTGGATCTGACGTGGCGCCTAGTCATCCGTCGCGTGTCGCATTCTCGGTTGTCCTCACGTTCACAACCAAAAAGTGCTTCACATTTGAACCCACCCCTATCTATATATATATATATATATATAGAGAGAGAGAGAGAGAGAGGAAAGTTCAAATGTGAACCACTTTTTGGTTGTGAACTTGAGGACAACCGAGAGCGTGACACGTGGCGACTTGTGTGGTCCCCCTCTTTAATTCAATGCCCTCCCATGAATCGCGCCTAGTCATCCACCGTGGATCTGACGTGGCGCCTAGTCATCCGCCACGTGTCGCGTTCTCGGTTGTCCTCACGTTCACAACCAAAAAGTGGTTCACATTTGAACCCACCCCTATATATATGTATTTAATATTTCAAAAGTACCCATATTTTTCATACTGACTCGCTATTACCTAATAATGAATGAATGAGTCTTAAGTACTTTCCTATCTATAAACAAAAATAAGATATCAAGTACAACCAACAAGGGTTTTTGAATCCGAGATTGATGGTTCCAAAAAGTTTGATTTCAACCCTACAAGTTTAAAACAGTGATGAAAAAACATTAACCTGAAGGGAGATGAAAACCCAACAGATTTGTATTTATTTACATAGGTTGTTACTATGAATAACATTGTGATCTCATATGACAGACAATCTATATATCAAAGGTATATAATAAGATGCTTTTGACAGCGGAACAGTTTGAGATGCTACGTAAAAATAATATGGTAGATATTATTAATTTAGAAATAATTATTGATTTATTTTGTGTCTAGAAGCATCTAGGAATACTTGTAAAAATGGCTTTATGTGAATTACTAGTATTTTCTTGAATTCAATATTATTTCTAATCATAAAAACAATGTATTAAATACTTTTTTCGTAGTTATCGAGGGCCCTTTTATACATCTTGCCCAGCGCCTATGAAATGTCATGATCGGTTCTGCAGTTACCCAATAAGAGAGATGATAAGGATGGAGAGTCTTACCTAGTAAGAGCAGTGATGGGGATGAAGAGTCTTACCCGGTAAGAGCGGTGATAGGGATGGAGATCTTACCCGGTAAAAGCAGTGACAGGGATGGAGAGTCTTATCCAGTAAGAGTGGTGACAGGGATGGCAAGTTTTATCTGGTAAGAGCGGTCACAAGGATGGAGTCTTATCCGGTAAGAGCGGTGACAAGGATGGAGAGTCTTACCGGTAAGAGCGATGATAAGTGAAAGTCATGACTCTTACCCGAAAGATTGCAAAACTCGATGCCTGCAAAACTCGATGCCTCTCTCATTAACTGAAAACCCTTATTTATAGGGTATGTACAAAGAAACCTTATCAGCTAAGGAAATACAAATCTTTACAAAGAAACCTTATCAGCTAAGGAAATACAAATCTTTATAATTATCTCTTAATCAATTCCATAATTATCTCTAACTAATCCATCAGCTAAGACTCCCCCGCAGTTTTAGCGGGAGTAGAGCAAACGCTCAAGCTGGATCGAAATGACTCGAACAACTGTCGCGGGAGGCCCTTGGTAAAAATGTCAGCATACTGTAGGGAGGAAGGCACGTGAAGAACACGAATTTGTCCAACACGAACTTTTTCCCGAACAAAATGGATGTCAATCTCGATATGCTTGGTTCGCTGATGTTGAACTGAATTATCAGATAAGTAAACGGCAGACACGTTATCACAATAAACCACGGAAGCTTGCCGAAGAGGAAGCTGTAATTCGAGGAGTAAATTTCGAACCGAAGTGGCTTCTGCAACAGCATTAGCGACGCCTCGATATTCCGCCTCGGCACTAGATCTGGATACAGTCGACTGTCGTTTAGAGGACCAAGAAATAAGATTGTCACCAAAGAAAACACAATAGCCGCTAGTTGATCTTCGAGAATCAGGGCACCCACCCCAATCTGCATCAGAATAAGCCACCAGAGAAGTAGTAGTCAAACGAACGATACGAATACCATAGGCTAGGGTCCCGTGTAGATAGCGTATAATTCGTTTCAAAAATGCAAAGTGAGGCTCATGTGGCTCATGCATGAATAAGCAGACCTGTTGAACAGCGTATGAGATATCTGGGCGTGTAAACGTTAGGTATTGCAGTGCACCCGCTAGACTGCGATACAAAGTGGGGTCATGGAAAAGCGGACCATCTGTGGCACTGAGTTTGGCATTTAGGTCGACTGGCGTGGTACACGGTTTGCAAGAGGACATCGAAGCGCGAGAAATTATGTCCTTTGCATATTGAGATTGATCTAGGAATAAACCAGTGGAATTATGTGTGACCTTAATCCCCAAAAAGTGATGTAATTTACCTAGATCAGTCATAGCAAACTCTCGTGAGAGCATCCGAATAATGTTTCGCAACAGATCATCGGAAGATGCAGTAATAACTATGTCATCTACATATAATAATAAATACGCCATCTGAGTGCCCTGTGTATAGATGAACAAAGAATTATCACACACACTGCTTCGAAAACCGTGTGATAATATATAGTTAGCAAACCGTGTGTACCAAGCACGTGGTGCTTGTTTGAGCCCATAGAGAGATTTCTTAAGCATGCACACAAAATTAGGAAACTGACGATTCACAAAACCTGGTGGTTGCTGCATATACACAGTTTCGTTCAAATGGTCATGTAAAAAGGCATTCTTAACATCCATTTGATGTATAGGTCATGAAAAAGAAACTGCCACAGAAAGAACGGTACGGATCGTAGCCGGTTTGACAACCGGACTAAAGGTATCCTCACAATCAATCCCCACTGTCTGAGATTTTCCATTGACCACTAACCGAGCTTTGTATCGTTCCAAGGAACCGTCTGATTTAAACTTATGTCGGAACAACCACATACAACGGATGACCGGTCGATCAACTGGTCGCGGGACTAATTCCCATGTATCATTTTCCTGTAAGGCACTAAATTCGGTCTG
Organism: Centaurea solstitialis; assembly: GCA_030169165.1. Taxonomy (NCBI): domain Eukaryota; kingdom Viridiplantae; phylum Streptophyta; class Magnoliopsida; order Asterales; family Asteraceae; genus Centaurea; species Centaurea solstitialis. Next base: position 94,136,420 of record CM058042.1, read on the forward strand.
CATGGCATGTAACCAATGAGGGTCAGCAAAGGCTTTATGGTATGAGGTAGGCACAGGTGAGATAGTGGTGGAAAAGAGAGTATGTCGGGCTTTGGAGCGGGTGGTCATTGGATGGGTGTTGGTAGGAGGATGAATTGGTGGTGGGGAGGTTGTTTGGGCAGCGGATGTTTGAACCGTAGCAGCAGGGGCAGCAGAAGAATGTGGCGGATCTGCTGCGACAGCAGACCGTGGGTGAGGAGGGGGTGAGGCTGCAGTTGCAGCAGGTTTGGGTCGTCTAGTATAGTGGAAAGGAAAGGGTGATGTGGAGTGTAACACTGGTTTAGGCAGTGGTGAGGGCCGAGGGGTAAACGAGAATCCTGGTGGTGGGTCGTCATCGAGGAAGGAGTAGGAAGAGGTAGGGGTGGGTATGGAATAGGGAAAAACAGTCTCGTCAAAAGTGACATGACGAGAGATGGAAACCTTCCCGGTGGTAGGATTGAAGCAACGGTATCCTCGGAAATCTGATGGATACCCAAGAAAGATGCATCGGATGGCACGAGGGTGAAGTTTGCGAGGTTGATTGGCAGAGGTGTTAGGATAGCAGGCACATCCAAACACACGAAGATGATCGTATGTTGGGTGACGCAAGTAAAGGGCGAAGGTAGGAGTAAAGTAATTGAGGCGTTTAGAAGGTAGTATGTTGTGGAGATAGGTAGCGGTGTGGAGGGCCTCGACCCAGAAAGTGGGTGGGAGATGGGCGTGAATGAGTAGGGAACGAAGGATGTCGTTCAGACGACGAATCATTCTTTCGGAGCGGCCATTTTGGGAAGAAGTTTGAGGGCAAGAAAAACGAAACAAAAGGCCATGTTGTTGGGCAAAGGTTTTGAAAGCATGGTTATCGAACTCACCACCCAGATCGCATTGGAAAGTTTTGATATTACGGTGGAACTAGGTGGCTATCATACGTGGAATTTGACAAAGGTGGGGAAGGTGTCGGATTTATATTTAAGTGGGTAGACCCAAACAAAATTGGAAAAATTATCTATGAGGACCATATAATATTTGAATCCAGTTTTGCTAAGTATAGGAGACGTCCATAAATCACAATGTATAATGTCAAACGGAGTAAACGTAAATGAATTGGATTCATAAAAAGGCAATCGTTTACTATTAGATAGATGACAAGAATGACAAAATTTTGAGTTTTTATTGTGATTACAAGGAAAATGAAAACGTCTACTAAGCACGTCTAAAACTTGAGCACTGGGATGTCCAAGCCGATCATGCCAAGGCAAGGATGTGGATGCAAGGAAGCAGGCTTGTGGTGGTAGAGTCGGTGGAGTAACTGGATAGAGATTCCCGGAGCTATTGTGGCGGGAAAGAAGGCGGCCAGTTTGGAGGTCCTTCACAGAAAAACCAAAAGGGTCAAACTCAACAGAAACACTATTATCACGGGTAAAACGGCATACGGATAAAAGATTTTTGATAATATGTGGGCTATAAAGGATATTGGGTAAAATGTAGGTACGGTTATGTATGGGCAAAAAACCAGTGCCAGAGCCCTCAATTGGTAACAAATGACCGTTACCCACCAAAAGTTTAGTGTTTGTAGGAGAAGAGTCTGGGAGTTTAATCATACCTCGGTTATCAGTGACATGTTTTTCAGCGCCGGTGTCCATAATGAGGCTTGGATCAGTGAAATTGAGCTCATATTGTTGAAGGCTGCACTTAGATCAGAAGGGCTTAGGGCATCATAACCTGTTGGTGTAGCGGATGGAGATCCATATCCCGGGTAGCCTGTGAAGTGAGCTGCAGGGACTTGGTGTGCATTATGATTTGGGCGCCAATTGGTCTGCGTGGGGTAAGGGCAGGGTGGAGTATTCCACCATGCCCATTGAGGATAAGATGGCTGCCCGAATGGAGTCTGAAAAGCCCAACTAACATTGGCCGACTGACCTCGAAATCCACGCCCACGACCCCCGCGACCCCGGTACTGATTTCGGCCTCGTCCCCTACCCCGGAATGGTTGACCTGATGGTTGAGTTGGAGCAGGGTGCGGGTTTGGGTTGGAGATGCTGTCGGGTGGGTTCAGTGTTGGAGTTTGGGCTGTAGGGGCCACGGGAACCGACGTGGACTGCTGCTGACGTGCTTCTTTGCGGATTACTTCATCACGTAGCATAGTTGTTGCAAGATCCCAGTCAGCTTGTTGCGAGTGAATAAGTTGAGCAGTGGTGTCAAACTCCTGTGAAAGTCCACGAACGAGTTGTAATACTAACCGTTTGTCGTTAACGGGCTGATCAACATCAGCAAGTTGATTGGCAAGGTTCTTCAGTTGTTGGCAATAATCATCAACTGAGGAGCAGGCTGCAAGAGTTAGGTTGACAAATTGGGTTTCGAGTGCACCGGCCTTCGCTTGTTTGTTGCTGAGAAAAATTTTCTCAAGCTTCAACCAGGTGTCATGTGCAGTGGCATCCATGTCGAGGACCTGGGTGAGTAGGTCGTCGGAGAGAGTGCTGTAGATCCATTGAGAGACAAGTGCATCCAATTCTTTCCAAGCCGCATATTCCGTATCTGTTGACGCCGGCTGTGGGGAACCGTCAATGTGATTCAAAACTTTATAAGCAATGGCATTGAATTTGAAGAGCTTAACCCAGGAGGTGTATGAAACTTTGGTACCATCCAGGGTTCGGATCTTGGATTGGATATTGGAAACGGAATAGGCTGGGTGAAGAGAGGGGACAATCGGTTTAGAGGAACCGGTGTCGTCAGATTGGATATTGGAAACGGAATAGGCCGGCGGTTGTATGGTTGTGAGAGAGGAGGGCGGCAGCAGCAGTAGGAAAAAAAATTAAAGGAGGGCGGCAATTGATGGCTTAAGGAGGGCGGCAGCAGCAGTAGGGAAAAAAAATTAAAGGAGGGCGGCAATTGATGGCTTAATGAGGGCGGCAATTGGCTAAAGAAGGGCGGCAATAAAAGAAAAATAAAGAAGAACAAAGGTAATCAGGCAGTGGCTCTGATACCAATGAAAGATTGCAAAACTCGATGCCTCTCTCATTAACTGAAAACCCTTATTTATAGGGTATGTACAAAGAAACCTTATCAGCTAAGGAAATACAAATCTTTACAAAGAAACCTTATCAGCTAAGGAAATACAAATCTTTATAATTATCTCTTAATCAATTCCATAATTATCTCTAACTAATCCATCAGCTAAGATTACCGGGGCGGGTAAATTGTCGCATACAATATGTTTTGAACTAAAATCTTACCCAGTAAAGCAAGTTGGAGTGATGACTCTTATTACCCATTAGAACAAACGGAACTTGTGTGGTAAAAAAAATAGTTTTGTGAAGGTGCAACCGTATAGTTTTTGGAGACTGCTACCATATAG